>JAGFNQ010002499.1:278712-371176 GCA_024364735.1 Boesenbergia rotunda
TCCCTAGGGCCAAGGAGTGGAGTTCTCGCAAGGAAGAGGAAAGGAGTCCTACGCTAGGGTTTTTACCTCTATTTAGTGAGTTTTCATCAAGAAAAGGGTAAGTAAATCACTCACCTGCAATAGAAGTAGTTTCGTATGTAGATTCTCGTTGTAGAACCGTAATTTTGTGATCTAAGTGCATACTTTAAGAATATTGTCTTATTGTGTGATTTAAGTTTCTAAAGAATATATGTTCTTATCATAGAACTTGAATTTGAGTAGGTTTGTATGTGTGATCTAAGTATGATAAGACCAAGTTCTTGAAAAGTCCCAAAAATGAGTTTTGGGTTAAGGGCACGCAAGGTGCTCGATGAAAGTTCCAAGTAAGAAAGGTAAAGTTTTGTAGTGCAAAAAGTTATGCAAAAGAAAGATAGCTTGATAAGTATAAGCTTTATGAGTAAGAAAGTATTTTACTTTTGTAAAGTGATATGTACCGGGCAAAAGAGAGGCCCACAGAAAGTTAGAAAGAAGCTCTAATAGGGTGCGGTGGCTAGCTACCCCGAAGCCTATTAGGGATGCGCGCATTGGTACATTGATACCATGGTACAGTGTCAAGGCCTGAGAAAGTTGATTATTATTTTGAAGTATATGAGTATATGTAAGTGTTTCAATTTCCTTGAGTGTATGTTTTTGGTTATGTATGTTGACATGGTTATGTTATAAGCATGTTAAAGAGAAAGAGCAAAGAAGTTAGTGTTCTAAAGTATGGAAATGTATCATTAGTAAGTTTCAAAAAAAATCATGAGCATGTTAAGTTTGCAAGTGTTTTGATGCTAGTAAATGTTTTCAAGCATGATTGAGCATGATAAGTGTATGAAAGTTCCCATGTGCAAATATTTCTAAGTGCATGTATTTTGAAGCAAGCATTCTTTGAAAAGAGCATGTTTATCATTTATCGTATGGATTTGTGAGTTAGGATTTACTTACTAAGCAATTCGCTTATTAGTTGCATTTCCTTCTATTGCAGACAAAGGTAAAGAAAAAGCATAAGTTAAGGAGGCGAACGGGACTTGCATTAATGTTCAGTGGCAGCAGAACCGTGGAAGAGATCTTTGGGCTAAGTCTTGTAGAACCTTGTGGTTGTGTTTTGGGATTGGTAAAGCGTAAGGATTTTGTTTAAACCTTGCATAGAGACCAAGTTGAGTACAAACTCTACAATAGATGTCATATGTTTTGATAGTTTCTTAAATTCCGCAAAGATCCTAATTGCAAGTAAATGGATTTGTTTTGGGTTGCTAAGATGTTCATAAAACTAGTATAGAGTATAGATTTGGAGTTATTTCATTATATGCTTTGGAAGTGTATGAATTATGGACCCTTGAAAGGAGTTCCCAGGTCTGTAAATGTAGGTTTCAGGCGTGTCAGTCGACTGGTTCAGAACCAGTCGACTACCCTATCGAACAGAAAGTTTCTGTTCGATGCACCAGTCGACTATCTTGGCAGTCGACTGGTGCCGGGTACAGAAAGTTTCTGTGGCTGACACCAGTCGACTGACTATCTAGCAGTCGACTGGTACCATTAAAAGGAAAGTGTTGTAGGGCAGATGGTTATTGCTTTAGTTTTGCAACTAAGAGGTCTAGGGGTCAAATCCTTGCAAAGCAAATAAAATGAAAGTTTTTTCTTTAAAAGAAAAAAATTCAGAGCAAGTTAAGGGAAGTCAAGTAGTTGTAACCTAAGGCTAAGAATAAGGTAAAGTTAAGGTTAAGTAAAAGTGACGTCCGCTTTAGTGGAAGAGAAGTGGGGTCGTCACAAGAGAGGGGGGGGGTGAATGTAGTCAGACACTAAACTACTTGCGCTTGTGAGCTTTTCTACTTTTCTGCACTTAAGAGTTAGTAGCAGCGGAAGCAATACAAAACCAAACAGAAGAATAGAAACGAAATCAAACTAAAACAGCGCTAACACGAGGATGTATAAGGTTCGGGGATAACTTGCCCCTACTCCTTGGCGTGCCCATGAGGTGGGCGATCCCTTGATCGTCGGCAGATCAAGCCCCGGAAAACGGATAAAGTAGAGCCTCCTTCTCGGTGGAGAATCCTCTCCACAAACGTCTCAGTAGGATAACCCTTAAGCTCACGAGACTAAGAAGGAATGCTCACACAAGTCTCACAGAAATGCTCAAGCAGAAACTACACACAGAGAGCTCAACCCCACAGCAAAAACTTCACTCATTTTTCTGATCTTATATTTGCTCCTCTACTTCCCAGTTTCTTCTTAAGCTTCCTCTCCTCGTCGCCAAGCTTCGTCAGCATCCATTGAGCACAGGCTGAACCCACTGACCTCCCTGAGCACTCAGTCCACTGAAGACCTCTTCAGCTGAGCCTCCGTCAGTCGCCAGCCGCGCCTCAGAAGCCGTTGAAACCTGAGAAGAGAATACATACAAACCTGCTCAATGGAAAGTCCCCAGTTGACTCTCCTCCATTGTTTGAATCCTCCTGTCTAACCTGCACACTGATCAGAGGCTTAGCAAATGCGTATCAAACAATATCAGCAAGTGGCAGAGAAAAATAGACGCGATCAGAACGTCTGACAGTGATTTCAAATTAAAGTTACAGCTACTGATCGGTCACCAGACCGATCAGAGATGACCCTGATCGGTCTCCAGACCGATCAGGGTAAGCCCTGAACGATCAGGCTCCAGCCTGATCGTTCCACAGTGAGAAACTGGGGATCGCGGACTTCTTATGATCGGTCACACTGACCGATCAAGTATTGGGGATCGGTCACCAGACCGATCCAACAGCTGAAGACCGAACCTTCAGCTTTTTCCAACTTCCACAGGCCAACACTCCTGATCGGTCACCTGACCGATCAGGGTGTTTCCTGATCGGTCACCTGACCAATCAGGACAATCCCTGACCGATCAGGAGCCATCCTGATCGGTCAGGGTGAGAAACCTCCGACATTTTGATCAGTCAACTTGATCGATCAAAGATTTCTCTAAAACCCTTCTGACCACACTCTGATCGTTCACCAGAACGATCAGAAGCCAAACAGAAGCCAAACAAAATGCTTCTGTTCTCTCCCTGATCGGTCACCAGACCGATCAGACTTCTCTGGATCGGTCACCAGACCGATCCACAACAGGGAGTTCGTGCCAACTCCCTGATCAGTCACCAGACCGATCCAACTTCAATCGATCCAACCCTAAGTCAAGAGAACGAGCTCCCTAGCCTTCTCTGACTCGTGCTCAACCCCCCGGACCAAGACTCCGTGCCCAGCTTCACTCACTGGGACTTCATTAAACCTAACTTCACTCACTAGGACCTGACTTCACTCACCAGGGTTTCGGTCACCCGACTTTACTCACCGGGACCCGACTTCACTCACCGGAATTTCATTCAACCTAGATTCACTCACTAGGACCTGGCTTCACTCACCAGGGTTTCGGTCACCCGGCTTCACTCACCGGGATTTCATTCAACCTAGCTTCACTCGCTAGGACCTGGCTTCACTCACCAGGGTTTCGATCACCCGACTTCACTCACCGGGATTTCAATCACCTGGCTTCACTCACCAGGACCCGGTTTCACTCACCGGGATTTCAATCACCTGACTTCACTCACCAGGACCCGGCTTCACTCACCGGGATTTCAATCAACCTAGCTTCACTCGCTAGGACCTGGCTTCACTCATCGGGATTTCAATCAACCTAGCTTCACTCGCTAGGACCTGGCTTCACTCACCAGGGTTTCGGTCACCTGGCTTCACTCACCATGACCTGGCTTCGCTCACCGGGATTTCCTTTAACCTAGCTTCAGTCACTAGGGTTTAATGCACAGTCCCCGACCAGGACTTAATCTGAATTTACCCAACCAAACTTAAATCGGTGTCAACACCAAAACAACAATCGGGTCAGACTACATCAACAATCTCCCCCTTTTTGTTGTTTGACAACCAGATTTAAGTTTAGGTATTCAAGATCAATTGAAGTTAATTCAGTTATCGTAAGGGAATCAAAATCCTCCCCCTACAATAGCAAACCTTAAACTTAATCAACCATTCTCTCCTCCTTTGTCAAACATCGAAAAGGGTATGGTTATTAAGTTTAGCATACCTCTCCCTTAAACGAGGGTCTCTCCCCAAACCCAAAATGATCAAAGGATAAATTTTTGAATTGCATATGAAAACATATACAGAAGTATATTATGGTCAAACACGTATATGTTTCATATGACAATAGGGAATGCAATTGTAAATCAGACAGATAGGCCTGATTGGTCTTCGTGACTAATCAGATTCGTTGATTATTCGATATAGAAAAATTTCTGATTTATCTATGGACGATCAGTTTTAAGAAAATTTTTTGGTAACTTTGATTCGTTCAAGATCAGACTGCATTAACAATTGAAATTTCTAGGAACATGTTTGTTCAATCCAAAATTCATCCGACCACACGGGTGTAGACAATAGGTATTTCAGAAAAATTTCTGAAACACGACATAAGTTTCTTGACTAAAAGTTATTGCTCATCAAGGAACAAGAGTCATGATTCAAATACCCCTTTCTTATGAATTTTGAAAATCCTAACACCGGTTTGTATCGAATAAGTAGTCGGTTTGTTCCAAGTATGTCTTGACCACAAACCTAACTCTTAGTTCTATTGACAATATATCAACTTTGATGAAAGGAGATCAGAGAAGTCTGACACCATTTGGAATAATCTGGGAGTTCCTTGATCAGAATTGATCTGATCGGTCACCAGACAGATCAGAAGAACCCTTGATCGGTCACCAGACCGATCAGGGTAAGTCCTGATCGGTCGGTGGACCGATCAGTTCTGATACAGAAAGTGGTTTGTTTCAGAAACTTGTTTGTTTCGATCAGATTTCAGAAATGAAATTATGAAATCTGATATGTTTCAGAACCTTGTTTGTTTCAACTCTTAACCACTCCTAAACCCTATTTCAATTAGATTTAATCCTATTAACCAAAAAAAAACTTTGGCATCTCCAATGATGATATAACTTTGAGGCAAAGCTCATAAATATATGGGTTAAATCATAATTCAGAAAAAACATGGTGAACCTGAATATGATGAGCTAGATGTTGGGGATACATGTATATATATCCTAAGTCCTAGAACCTTGATTTAGTTTGCCATAAAGCAGGCACTAAATCATAGAACTTAAGTAGTGAATGTTAAAGCTCATGTTCTTTGTTTGGTGATACCTTGTTAGTACAAACTATGTGTTAAAACTTGTTTTTTTAGCATTCACTCATGCTATATAACACATACAAGAAAATAGACACCTTAGGCTTGATATAAGACATTTCATAAACCATAAATTGCAATAATCCAAAATTCACTTTTCATCATGTCAATCAAGAGAGAATCGTTAATACGGGCAGTTAACCAAAATATGTTCATGTATTTGTTTAATTTAGAGAATTTTAGAAAATTCAAATTATTTATCACAAAAACATGAAGTTGTCTTAATTTCCTAAGTACAAGCAATTTCAAATATAACTAGGTTATATGTCAACCTAAGTCACTACAAGCAATTTCAAATCCATGTAATGATTTTTCTCTCCAAGACTTATTGATTCATTTTGAAAGCCATCTTTGCCCATGGATACACTGTTATATGTGGTATGAATAATTTTCCTACTGCCCAAAAGAAATTCCATAAATCACTACATTAATGAGTATATCCTTAGCCTTGTGTTTGGAGCACCAAATATCAACCACCCATGTTGATAGATGCTCCCCCTCAATTAATGCTATACAATTCTAAATATAGAGGTTTTAGGTACCCAAATTTTGGGACCTAAAGAACCTTCAATCAAAGCCTTTGACACACATGCCTTAGTCATTTTCTTTTTGACTTTTTGAACCCTAGAATTATTTTGTGATCTAAATTGAGTTCTTGACATTAATGATACAAAGATTGCTTCTTTAGGTCGGTAACCTATACCGGCCTTATTGTAAACCGCCCTTTGGGAGTTAAGGATCATATCTAGGGTTTTGGAGCTAATTGAAAATTTCTCAAGAATATTCTTGAGGTTTTCAATTTCGCTCCTCAAGATCTTATTTTCAGCTTCAACGGGACTCATTATGAAAATATTAATATCCTCAACCTTAGAGGACTTTAATTCTTCTACTTCTAATCTTAATGACTTAACCTTATTCTTAGATTCTTTAAGTAGACTAGTTAAGCATGCGATAGTCCTATAGCATTTGTCTAACTCGGGAGAGATTACCTCTTCATCATCGAAGATGATGAAGGCGCGGTTGAGGAGTCACTTGATTCGTCTCCACTCTCCTTGGTTGACTCTTCTAGGGCCATGAAAGCAAAGTGATGGGTGTTCTTCTCCTCCATTTCCTTCTTCTTCTCCTTTCTTCTATTACCTGCCACAAAAGCCAACCCTTTCTCCTTTGGGCTTTGGTTAGAGATCTCATGTAGTTCCATTTCACAAAATAGATCTTCTAACTTAACAAATGAAAGATCCTTGGATACCTTGTAGGCATCCACCATGGATGACCACAAGGCATTCCTAGGAAATGATTTAAGGACATACCTTACAAGATCTCGGTTTTCTACCTTTTCATTGATGGAATGCAAACCGTTGATGATTTCCTTGAACTGACCATGAAGTATACTTACCTTTTCATTTTCTTCCATGGAAAGGTTTTGAAGTTGGCTGAGAAGCAAGTCCTTTTTGGCTCTCCGGGTATCTTGAGTTCCTTCATGGAGCTCAATGATTTTGTTCCAAAGGACTTTAGCACTTGTGAAAGGGCCCACCTTGATCAACTCCTCCTTGGTCATCCCGCATTGCAAGGTGACCACGGCTTTAGCATCGGCTTCTCCCTTCCGGATTTGTTCTGCCGACCACCTTGAGAACTCGAGCTCTTTTCCTTCGTCATCCTTTGGAGGGATGAAACCCTCCTTCACGGCAAACCACAAGCTGATGTTGGTCTTGAGATAAAACTTTATCCTTGACCTCCAATATGGAAAATCAGTCCCATCCAAGAATGGAGGTCTATTTGTGCTCAACCCTTCTCTTCCCATCGCCATCTTATAGACTCTCGGGTGTTAATCCGTTTGAGCAGAGCCCCAAGCTCTGATGCCACTTGTTGGTCCTTGGATGGCTAGAGAGGGGGGGGGTGAATGTAGCCAGACACTAAACTACTTGAGCTTGTGAGCTTTTCTACTTTTCTGCACTTAAGAGTTAGTAGCAGCGGAAGCAATACAAAACCAAACAGAAGAGCAGAAACGAAATCAAACCAAAACAGCGCTAACACGAGGATGTACAAGGTTCGGGGATAACTTGCCCCTACTCCTTGGCGTGCCCGTGAGGTGGGTGATCCCTTAATCGTTGGCAGATCAAGCACCGGAAACCGGATAAAGTAGAGCCTCCTTCTCGGTGGAGAAACCTCTCCACAAACGTCTCAGTAGGATAACCCTTAAGCTCACGAGACAAAGAAGGAATGCTCACACAAGTCTCATAGAAATGCTCAAGCAGAAACTACACACAGAGAGCTCAACCCCACAGCAAAAACTTCACTCGTTTTTCTAATCTTCTATTTGCTCCTCTGCTTCCCAGTTTCTTTATAAGCTTCCTCTCCTCGTCGCCAAGCTTCGTCAGCATCCACTGAGCACAGGCTGAACCCACTGACCTCCCTGAGCACTCAGTCCACTGAAGACCTCTTCAGCTGAGCCTCCGTCAGTCGTCAGTCGCCAGCCGCGCCTCAGAAGCCGTTGAAACCTGAGAAGAGAATACATACAAACCCGCTCAATGGAAAGTCCCCAATTAACTCTCCTCCATTGTTTGAATCCTCCTGTCTAACCTGCACATTGATCAGAGGCTTAGCAAATGCGTATCTAACAATATCAGTAAGTGGCAGAAAAAACAGACGCGATCAGAATGTCTGACAGTGATTTCAAATTAAAGTTACAGCAACTGATCGGTCACCAGACCGATCAGGGTAAGCCCTGAACGATCAGGCTCCAGCCTAATCGGTTCACAGTGAGAAACTGGGGATCGCAGACTTCTTATGATCGGTCACACTGACTGATCAAGTATTGGGAATCGGTCACCAGACCGATCCAACAGCTGAAGACCCAACCTTCAGCTTTTTCTAACATTCGCAGGCCAACACTCCTGATCGGTCACCTGACCGATCAGGGTGTTTCCTGATCGGTCTGGTGACCGATCAGGATAATCCCTGACCGATCAGGAGCCATCCTGACCGGTCAGGGTGAGAAACCTCCGACATTTTGATCGCTCTACCTGATCGATCAAAGGTTTCTCCAAAACCCTTCTGACCACTCTCTGATCATTCACCAGAACGATCAGAAGCCAAACAAAATGCTTCTGTTCTCTCCCTGATCGGTCACCAGACCGATCAGACTTCTCTGGATCGATCACCAGACTGATCCACAATAGGGAGTTCGTGTCAACTCCCTGATCGATCACCAGACCGATCCAGCTTCAATCGATCCAACCCTAAGTCAAGAGAACGAGCTCCCTAGCCTTCTCTGACTCGTGCTCAACCCCCCGGACCAAGACTTCGTGCCCAGCTTCACTCATTGGGACTTCATTCAACCTAGCATCACTCACTAGGACCTGGCTTCACTCACCAGGGTTTCGGTCACCCGACTTCACTCACCGGGACCCGGCTTCACTCACCGGGATTTCATTCAACCTAGCTTCACTCACTAGGACCTGGCTTCACTCACCAGGGTTTTGGTCACCCGGCTTCACTCACCGGGACCTGACTTCACTCACCGGGATTTCATTCAACCTAGCTTCACTCGCTAGGACCTGGCTTCACTCACTAGGACCTGGCTTCACTCACTAGGGTTTCGGTCACCCGGCTTCACTTACCGGGACCCAGCTTCACTCACCGGGATTTCAATCACCTAGCTTCACTCACCAGGACCAAACTTCACTCGTCGGGATTTCAATCAACCTAGCTTCACTCGCTAGGACCTGGCTTCACTCACCGGGATTTCAATCAACCTAGCTTCACTCGCTAGGACCTGGCTTCACTCACCAGGGTTTCGGTCACCTGGCTTCACTCACCAGAATCCGGCTTCACTCACCGGGATTTCCTTCAACCTAGCTTCACTCACTAGGGTTTCATGCCCAGTCCCCGACCAGGACTTAATCTAAATTTACCCAACCAACCTTAAATCGGTGTCAACACCAAAATAACAATTTGGCCAGACTGCATCAACAGTTGAGAGATCGTGTCCGTGTGGATACGAATAGAGGCACGAACACTTGAACGTGCAAGAGATCCGACGCATCTTAGACGAATGGGATAAGCGAAAGGGCACGCTCCAAAGGTATACACTGTAGATAGATCTATTAGATAGATGAACTTTATACGAGTTTTCTTTTGCATGGATCGCTCGAGGGATCTTGTTTCCGCTGTGTTTTGTATTTTGGTGTCGAGAGATCCCAACACTAACCTCTTCTTGGACGTCGTGTGGGCTGTTGGATTGATTTCGTACGCTAGAGGGGGGTGAATAGCGTTTTTTAAATCTTCTTGTACCTACGTTGTTAGTTGCGCAAGCGGAAATACAAAAGAATAAAACTAACAACGAAAAGCAACGCTAACAAACCAGATTTACTTGGTATCCACCCCGGACGGGTGACTAATCCAAGAATCCGTCGGTGAATCAATCCCCGAATAACCTCCAGCTAGCTCTCGTCGCTCCTTATGGGTGGAGAAACCTCGCCACAATCCCAAGAAAATCTCTGAGCATAAAGACTACTATCTTGCCTTTAACTAAGACAAGATTCGTCAAGAATCTCAACCACCACGAAGTCCATTTTAAATAGGACTCGGGCTGAAACCCTCGCCACCAGTCGACTGCCCCCAGGGCAATCGAATGGTGCCACTGAACTTCGACCGTTGCAACCCCAACGTTCGAATTTTCAGCCAACTTACCAGCCACCTACCAGTCGACTGCCCCAGGGCAGTCGACTGGTCCAGAGCTGAAACCCTTCTGTGAGTTTCATCAGTCGACTGCCCCCAGGCCAGTCGACTGGTCTACTCACCCACCTAAGGTTACCCTTCCCGAGTACATTCCACTCCGCACTAGAACCCTAGGATTTCCCGAGTACAATCACACAACACTCGTACCCACACGACTCAACTGACTCCTCATCCACAGCCTCGACTATTGCCTTCGTGACCTCTTCATCTTCGGCTCCCGTCCCTCGGATGCACGCAAGCCTCCAGCTTGCCTCCATGTCATCCTTCACACATACCTCAAAGTCTGCGTCCCTCAGCTTATCGTCCCTGCTCTCCAAGGTCCCTCAAGTGCGCATAAGCCTCCAGCTTGTCTCCATGCCACCCTTCTGTTGGACCTTGGATGGCTAGAGAGGGGGGGGTGAATGTAGCCAGACACAAACTTTTGGCTTCTCTTTGAACTTTTCTTTCTGCGATCAGGTTAGTAGCGAAAGCAAACAAGCAAAAAACCAAACCAATGCTAGCACGAGGATGTACAAGGTTCGGGGATAACATGCCCCTACTCCTTGGCGTGCCCGTGAGGTGGGCGATCCCTTGATCATTGGCAGATCAAGCCCCGGAAACCGGATAAAATAGAGTCTCCTTCTCAGTGGAGAAACCTCTTTACAAACGTCTCAGTAGGATAACAATTAAGCTCACGAGACAAGGAAGAAAGAAAGCTCACACAAATCTCACAGGAACGCTCAAGCAAGAAACTACATAGAGAGCTCAACCCCATAGAAAAAACACTTCTCAAGTTTTTCTATTCGTTCCCTATCGCTCCTCTGCTTCCCAGTTTCTTCTTAAGTTTCCTCTCATCGTCGCCAGGCTTCGTCAACAACCACTGAGCCACAGCCTGACCCACTGACCTCCACTGAGCACTCAGTCCACTGAAGACCTCTCTAGCTGAGCCTTCGGTCAGTCGCCAGCCGCGCCAAAAGCCGTTGAAACCTGAGAAGAGAAAACAGCCAAACCTGTCGGATAGAAAGTCTCCAGTTGACCCTCCTCCTTCATTTGAATCATCCCTGTCTCACCTGCAACCTCATCAGATGATTAGCAAAGCATATCGAAAGAAATCAGCAAGTATCAGAAAGAAACCAGAACGATTCGGAGTGTCTGACAGCGATTTCAAATTAAAGTTCAGACCCTGACCGATCAGTGAAGGTCCTGATCGATCAGGCACCAACCTCAACGATCTAGTGATTCCCTGATCGGTCACACTGACCGATCAGGGATCGTGGATCGGTTACACTGACCGATCCATCAAGTTACTGGCTAGAACCCGCAGGTTCACTGCCAGAAGCCCCTGATCGTCACCTGACTGATCAGGGTGTGACCTGATCGGTCACAGTGACCGATCAGGTCACTCCTTGATCGATCAAGACCCATCTTGATCGGTCCAGGAGGCCTTTGATCGGTCACGGTGACCGATCAAGGGTTTCTCCAGAAACCTACTGTCCCTTCTCTGATCGTTCACCAGAACGATCATAGACCAAACAGAACCCTTCTGTTCTCTCCCTGATCATCCACCAGAACGATCAGACTTCCCTGGATCGGTCACCAGACCGATCCACAACAAGGAGTTAGTGTCAACTCCCTGATCGGTCTCCAGACTGATCCAACTCTGACCAATTCAACCCTAAGTCCAGAGAACAGGCTCCCTAGCCTTCTCTGACTCATGCTAAGTCCCCCGGACTAAGACTCCGTGTCCAGCTTCACTCACCGGGACAATTGGATATTTCAGAAAAGTTTCTGAAACACTATTTGAAACCCAAAATAGCTTTGTCTAAGCCATAAGGTTCCAAGAGCAAGTTCGTTTTGATAGCCAAACCTCATTTTAACACTCGAAATTTCAGAAAGATTCCTGAGAACCAAGAGTTCTTAAAAATTCCTAAGTAGATCTGTATCCCCTTAGTATCAGGTTTGTATCAAAAACAATGGATGAACAAGTATGTTCTGTTCTGGGAATGATCAGTATGTTGATCAGGGTACTCGGATAAAGAGTCGGATCGGTCACCGTGACCAGTCAGATACTGATCGAAAGGATCCCCGATCGGTCTGCTTGACCGATCAGAAGAACCCCTGATCGGTCCACTTGACCGATCACCTTCACCGTACTGAGACCGTCCAGTCAAGTTCATATGTGTAACCTGTATAACCTACACACTCAACATACATATATAAGAACACAAGGGTAAACCTAACTTAAACCCTTTGCCCAAACATCAAAATACTTGGTCACTCCGGACCACAGATTGCCTCAACATGGCCGACGGTCTTCCAAGAAACGAAATCACCAAGGCACCTTCTTCTCCTCTCCTACTTACGCCGAAACCCTAAGGTTCCTCCTTGTTGATCGCCGGCCAAAAGGGAAGAAGTTCTTCCTTTTCTTGTGATCGCCGACCACCAAACAAAAGGAAGGAAGTAGAAGAAGATGAAGAAGAAGAGAAGAGGTCTTCTTCGTCACCTTAACCCTATCCGCCCCCGGTTACTCCTCCTCCTTCTTCTTCTTCTCGCCGCCGGCCAAGCTTCCACCTTTAAGGTGGCGCCAGCCTTCTTCCTCCTCTATCTAGCTCGAGCACGCCCACAAGGAATAGAGAGAAGATTTCTCTTCTCCTTTCTTGTCCTAGCCGCACGGAACAATGAAGAGAAAAGAAGAGAAGAAGGTGTCTTCTTCTCCTTGTGTTGCTGCCCAATCCAAGGTGAAGCTGGTGCAAACCCTAGGAGAGAGAAGGGAGAAGAAAAACCCAAGCCTTAGGTTATTTGGTATGCCTTGGTCTCATGACTCATGAGGTATATATAGGCTATAATAGGGATCATGAGGAGGAGTTGGGTCTTGGCCTTCTAATGGATCCAAAGCCTGATCCATTAATGATAATCCAATATACTAAAGGAATATCATTGAACTACCTTACCAACCTCCATAATTAAATATGGGCTCCACCTATTATGTGTACACATTCTCCCTGTATTTGAGATCTCGAATGTCCATTAATTAATTAAATTACTGACAATTTAATTAATTAATATCTAACTCCATGAGTAGTACCACTCAACTTTATCATCATATCGACCAAGTCTACCTGCAACATTTTAACATGATGAGCTTAATGAGCTCCACAAGGGGACATCATCATCCTAACGCATTAGGACACATTTTCCTTCTATAATCAATGACACACCATGTAAATAATATTATTTCCCAATTTACCAGGTCTATCGATTTAATAAATAAATCTCGCCTATTGGTAAATCAAAGAAATAGATATAAGTACATGTACTTGTTATTATATCGGGATTAAGAGCATGTACACCATAATATTTGAGGTCTGATTCAATTATATAGTCTGTATAAATTGAATCACATCTATATCGGTCTTGCTCAATATACATAAAGTGTACTAGTGTAATTCTATGGTCAAGATAGACCAATACCAAATTACACTATAACCATGCCAATGGTTTGTCCAAAACCATCTCGGTTGTGAGCCTTTACTTATACTCTACAAGGAACTGATAACATGATCTTCTGTGTGACACCACATACCATGTCATCTATAATGTAAAGTATTAGACAATGTGCACACATATAATAAATATAAAATGCAAACAATGAGCATGTGATTCTCATTTCAAAATATAGATGTTCATACAAAAACTAGGCTTTTAGTATACATCCGAACATAATCCTAGGATCCGCTCTTCCTCACTCTCTCATACACTATGAAAGATTTCTTTCTTGAGGTAGAGAAACCTCTTACAAGCTTCCAAGAAAAAACATTCAAGAAAATGCAAGTACAATAGAAATCTTACAAGATTTACATAAATAAGCTCTCTTCTGTTTTCTTAATTTCTTCTAGCTTAGAATCACCTCTAGAACCTTGGAGATGCAGCGGCACTAAGCTCCAAAACTTCTCTTGAAATAGCGATGGAAGGAGAAGAAGAAGTGCAGAAGTAGTGTCGCTTCAACTTGCATGAAAACCCTATATACCCGCGACCAAGAGTTCCCTTAATCGATCACCCAATCGATTACAATGTGAGACTTAGTCATTCAACGACTATTTTTTGAAGCTTAATTGATTAGTCGATCGATTAAGATGATCTTAATCGATTGCTGAATCGATTCAGCACCTCTCTGTGCCTCGCGTAATTCCACTATAATCGATTTACTAATCGATTACCATTTCCTTAATTAATTGCTTAATTGATTAAGAGGAGGTTGAATCGATTGCCCAATCGATTCAGCCTACTTCTGTTCTCGCAAGCCAATTCTCCTAATCGATTACCCAATCGATTCATTCCCTCCTTAATCGATCTCTCAATCGATTAAGAGTGTTTCTGTTTGCTAGAAATCAACACCAATCGATTTCTTAATCGATTGGCCCAACCCTAACTTATGTGCACAAGTCTAGGGTTCCCTTATCTAACCCTGGTCAACCGTAACCTGTTAGGACTTCCACACCAAGTGTCCGATCAAACATTTAACCAACTTAGATTTTCCCTTGCCTAGTTCCCAATTAAGACTTAACTTAGTTCCCAACCAGGTTTACCTAACCCTCGAGTTAGGTCTAGTCTCTCGGTAGACATCCACCTTGCCAACGTGTGATCTTCCCGATCCACATGGACTTCACCTAGTGTTACTAGGTGTGCCTAGTCCCACTAAAACTTTTCCTGTGCCAGTATGTGATTTTCCTGATCCACCTGGACTTCACCTAGTCCCACTATGTGTGTCTAGTTCCACTAGGACTTTTCCCGTGCCAGTGTGTGATCTCTCCGATCCACTTGGACTTCACCTAGTCCCACTAGGACTTTTCTCGTGCTAGCGTGCGATCTCTCCGATCCACCTGGACTTCACCTAGTCCCACTAGGTGTTCCTAGTTTCACTAGGACTTTTTCCGTGTCAGCGTGCGATCTCCACGATCTACCTGGACATCACCTAGTCCTACTAGGTCTTTCCTAGTCAAGTCTCCAGTCAACCTTGACCCACTTGACTCATACGATATTCAAACATCATTATCAAACATTGAAACTTAAGTTTACCAAGTTTACCAAACATAAACTCACCCAATCCTAGTCGAACTAGGTCAATCCTGACCAAACAAAGATTACACCAACAATCTCCCCTTCTTGATGTTTGATAATATGTTTGAGAAAGACTAATCTCTATTAGCCTTTCAATTTCTCCCCCTTTGACACACATCAAAAATTCTCCCTGAGAGTATATATGGTCAAAGACATGCCCAATAAAAGTCTCATACCTTTCATTTGAACACATGTTCAACCTTGAGCATTCATCATGATGAAGATTCTTAATTTTCATCTTCTCACTTACCTAAAATAAATTAAAACACATGCTTTTAAGGAAGATCTCCCCCTCAAGACATGCTTTAAACCTCTATCATTGCACCAACAATGATTTTTGAGTTCCTAAAACTTTAGGAAATCTCAACTTGAGGTTATAAGGTTTTAAAATTCAAAATTTGAACCAAAACCTCTCCTTAACCCTATATTTTTCACCAAAACTATCTGCCATTTTGATTTCATTATGAAATTCACCCAAATATACTTATAAAAGTATTCCAAAGGGTTAGAGATTATTAGGTTACTCAAAATTGGATTAAAGGACTAAACTCAGACAGTTTTAGTCGTACCAATCGATTGGTGTTGGGTCCCAATCGATTAAACTATGCCTTAATCGATCACCTGATCGATTACGGCTATCCTTAATCAATCGATCGATCGATTACGCAAGCTTCTGTGCTCGCAGAAAAGGTTCACTAATCGATTGATCAATCAATTGATGTATGTCTTAATCGATTATCTGATCGATTGGGAGTTTTTGATTTCTGAAAATAATTTCACATCGAAATTCAGAAACTCCTAAATAATTCTACAGAATTTTAAAATTTATGAAATTTTGTGTAGACATTATTTAAGACATATACTATCATGGAAAAATAGTTTTCTATGAAAATACAACTCATTCTCAAAGATTGATACAAAATTGGAAACCATTGAAATACTTCAATGTTTCATTCTATTTTGTATTCACTTTATCAATGATGAGTTCTATCAAAAGATAGTTTTCATCAAGATTTTCCAAGATAGTTTTGAAATGATTTTCAAAACTAATTTCCAACCATGTTCTTTGGGCTAAATGCATATGACTTATACATATTTGCTTTCCCAATGATTGGAGTTTACTTAAAATTCTTATTTTGATGAATCTAACACTCAATAAGATCCACTTAATCAATGCCTTGAGTTTTTATTCATCAACCTAACATCTCACTTATTTCTAATGTGTCTCAAAACACATTCAAGTCAACTTATGATCTTGTGAGATGTGAAAATCATGTTTTCCTTAAATGAAGGGTTCATGTATCTCTATCTAGATATTATAAACTTTAATCATCCACTTAGGATGTCAAGTAATATCAATGTCCTTAATTTCAATATAAATTAAACAATGCATGATAATGATTATGACATGCATCATATGAGGATTTTCAACAGAAAACTTATCATAGCCAGATGATATATGTATGACATGACATGTGATATTTTCATACTAAAATATGAATAATTAATAATGATGACATGACATATAATAGGGCACACAACTCATGGCATATTAGAAAAAAATATACCTAGATTTTCTATCTAATATCAATAACTTATCGCTAAACCATTGATAATCCTAATTTGGTTCCTAATTTTCCAAAATAATGTCAAAACCGTCAACTTAGCATTTCTATGGATTCTATCTTAATTGTGCTAATATTATCAAGTTTGATATTTTAAAACTATTGTTTGACACAATTTTACTCCTCAAGAGTAACTAACTAACTTCTTCATTTTCAAGGACAATAATTCCTTGAAAATGCCTTAAAGTATCAATTTCATCAAGGTTGGGTTAACTACCCTTCCAATTTGAGTTGACACTCCCTAGACCTATTTAGGATGTGGTGAACACACTCTTAGGAACCCAAAATCTATTGGTGCTCCTTGAGTGTTCTAGGTATTCACTAGGGATGACTTCCCTTGATACCTTCCGAATAACTTTCCTAGGCTTCTTCGAAGCCTTAGTCATGTTGGTCTTGTCTTGGTCAACTCTAGGGATGACCTCCTTGTGACTTTGACTTGACCCTTAGACCTAGATTTAGTTTCATACCTATATGAAACTCTATGATATGATGATCCATTATCCTTGGCTTTAGGTTTGTACCCCAAACCTTTCTTGCTATTAGAGGGTCTTTGATTTCCTAAACCTAGGTTTTGATCCTTTGATCCCTTAAGAAGATTTTCTATTCTTTTAAGAGATTTTTCTAATGTTTCAAGTTTTGACCTCAAAACTTGATTTTCTATCATTAATTCTTCAACCTTGGATTTTTCATAAAAATTATGAAAATTTTTCTTTTTGATATTGGATTGGGTAGGTCTACCATTTAATGTTCTAAATTGTTCCTTAACCTTAGGTTTGATAGTCCTAGCATGGAAAGCTCAATATTTTTCCTTAGATTTTTCATACCTCCTATTTTCATGATAAATAACATTGAAATGATAATTATTATTTTTAGCATGCATATTATCATGATTTAAATAAGTATCATTACCTAATGGTACCTTAGTCTTATTCTTGTAGGCTCTCCCTTGGTTCAAGCTCCTCCTCTTGGCTTTGGTCGGGTCCTTCCCTTCGGACATTGATTTTGATAATGTCCTCGTTGATTGCATGAGAAGTATACAATGTTCTTCTTATTCTTCCGTACCACGGGGCCGATCTCCTTTGGCTTTTCCTTGGTCTTGGGTGCCACTTGCACCTTCTTTTTGACCAATTTGGGATACTTACTCTTATAGTGTCCTCTTTCCCTACACTCAAGCGATATGATTTTTATTTTTTACAAATTGAAATTTCTATACCTTTGCTTGTAGGGGTGGTAAATGACTCTTCACTCAATCTGAAAGTAGAAGCTTCTTCCTTTTCAGGAGTTAATGATTTTCGCTCCCCCTCAATCCGGGAGGTAGAGGCCTCTTGAATTTCCTCCTCGGGCAATGCTTCTTGAATTTCCTCCTCGGATGTTAAGCATCTTTCAACTTCCGAGTCATCTTTATTCGATGAATCTCCCTCTTCGAATTTGTCTTGATATGGTATATTGGAGAGATCTTCATGAAGCTTGGTCAACTTGCTCCAAAGCTCCTTGGCATCTTGATAGTCTCCAATTTGACTCAAGATGGTGCTAGGCAATAAATTGACCAATAATTTGGTCACTTTCTTGTTGGCCTCACACCTCTTGATTTACTCCTCATTCCATTTGCTTTTCTTGAGGAGCTTTTCTTTACCATTTGTTGGAGCTTCAAAGCCCTCTATTAGAGCAAACCATTGCTCTATCTTCATCATGAAGAAATTTTCAATCTTTGACTTCTAAAGATTGAAATTGACTTTGTCGAATGATGGAGGTGCCCAAGTTTCATAGCCGAACTTCATTTTAAAGTTGAACCCACTTGATGATGACTTATTGAAATTAGGGTTTCTTCAAAACTTCTTCTTCCTCCTTTAGCTCTTCCTTTCTTGGCGATGAGTCCAAAGAAAAGCAACCTCACTCTGATACCACTTGTTAGGGCTGGTGAGCGAGTTAGAGAGGGGGTGATTAGCTTGAATCTTTGCTCGATGAAGATTTATTGCGGCGGAAGATTTGAGCAATGCTAACACCTCGATTTACTTAGTATCCACCTCCTTGAGGTGACTAATCCAAGGATCCGCTCTTCCTCACTTTCTCATACACTATGAAAGATCTCCTTCTTGAGGTGGAGAACCTCTTATAAGCTTCCAAGAAGAAACACTCAAGAAAATGCAAATACAATAGAAATCTTACAAGATTTACACAAATAATCTCTCTTCTCTTTTCTTGCTCTCTTTTAGCTTGGAATCACCTCTAGAACCTTGGAGATACAGCAACACCAAGTTCCAAAACTTCTCTTGAAATAGCGATAGAAGGAGAAGAAGAAGTGCAAAAGCAGTGCCACCTCAACCTGCGTGAAAACCCTATATACTTGCGACCTAGGGTTCGCTTAATCGATCACCTAATCTATTACCACGTCAAACTTAGTCATTCAACAACTATTTTTTGAAGCTTAATCGATTAGCCAATAGATTAAGACGATCATAATTGATTGTTGAATCGATTCAACACCTCTCTGTGCCTCGCGTACTTCCACTGTAATCGATTTACCAATCGATTATCATCCTCCTTAATCGATTGCTCAATTAATTAAGAGGAGGCTAAATCGATTGCCCAATTGATTCAGCCTGCTTCTGTTCTCGTAACCCAATTCTACCAATCAATTACCCAATCAATTCATCCCTCCTTAATCGATCTCTTAATCGCAAGAAATCAACACCAATCGATTGGCCCCAACCCTAACTTGTGTGCATAAGTATAGGGTTCCCTTGCCTAACCCAGGTCAATCGTGACCTGTTAGGACTTTCACACCAAGTGTCCGATCAAATCTTTGATCGACTTGATTTTTTCCTTGCCTAATTCCTAACTAGGACTTAACCTAGTCCCAACCGGGTTTGTCTAACCCTCGAGTTTGGTCTAGTTTCTCGGTAGACTTCCACCTTGCCAACATATGATCTTCCCGATTCACATGGACTTCACCTAGTCCCACTAGATGTGTCTAGTCCCACTAGGACTTTTCCCGTGCCAGTGTGCGATCTCCCCGATCCACTTGGACTTCACCTAGTCCCACTAGAACTTTTTCCCTGCCAACGTGCGATCTCTTCGATCCACCTGGACTTCACCTAGTCTCATTAGAACTTTTTTCCTGCCAGCGTGCGATCTCCCCGATCCACCTGGACTTCACCTAGTCACACTAGGTGTACCTAGTCCCACTAGGACTTTTTCCGTGCCAACGTGTGATTTCCCCGATCCACCTAGTCTTCACCTAGTCTTACTAGGATTTTTCCCGTACCAATGTGCGATCTCTCCGATCTACCTGGACTTCACCTAGTCCCACTAGGTCTTTCTTAGTCAAGTATCCAGTCAACTTTGTCCCACTTGACTCACACGATATTCAAATATCATTATCAAACATCGAAACTTAAGCTTACCAAGTTTACCAAACATAAACTCACCCGAGCTTGGTCAAACTAAGTCAACCCTGACCTAACAAAGATTGCACCAACAAGGAGACCGATAAGGCAAGGCTAAGATCAGAGATTGGGGGAAGATGAAGAAGAAAATGAAAGATCACTTTCTTCCTTTTGGTTACACTAAAACTTCGTTCTGGGGAGGATTATGATTCACCATGGAGGACGATGGCTTTCACCCCCGCAATGACTATGATGGATTCAAAAATGATAGAGGAAGAATTTGACCTAAAAGAAATTGAAGAAGAATCTCAATCTCAAATTAGAGATGAGACCAACAAAACTAATAATCGAATTTTTTACGATTATAGAGCAAATGAAGAGCTTGATGATGATCCTTTATTCGTCCCAGATTCATGTTATGTACAGTAAGGTAATTCTAAATCTTTTATCAAATTATATTAAGCAATTGATTGTATACCATCTGAAGAAGACCTAGAAGGCAATACCTAAGAGATTAGTGAGCCAGTGTACGATGATGATGAAGTTGATGAGGTATTTTATGGTGATAATCATGAGACATTAATTGTTTGTGAGAGTTTGCTAGCTCTCAAAGACGACTCAGAGGCTCTAGTGGACAAAACTCCACGGTGATCGTAGAATACATGCGTCCTGCGTCGACTTCGGTTCCTGTCAACTACAACTAGTGGCCGAGGATGAGGAGGAGGTGGATAAAATCACCAAGACCGACATTGAGAGGATCCGAGCATTGTTGAGGCTGGGAGTGCCATCTTTAGGCCTAGACGGTAGGTTCCTAGTCAGCACAACAATAGGAATTTGACAATCCAATAAGGAGCAGTTGAAACATCTTGTGAAGGCCGGGGTGAACGTGGTGGCGGTGGTGGACAACTCGTAGGGGTACTCGATTTACTAGTTGGACATTGTCAAGTGTGTCGATATAGACAAGAGCACCGTCCACGATGTCGTGTTCGTCGGTGAATCAATGAGGATTCCCAAAGTCCAACATTTGCCAATATATTTTACCATTTTGATGTCAGATAATCTTGCTCTTGAGCTACCACATGATATTATTCTAAATTTGCAAATGAATTTTTTTTTCAAGAAGGGTGATTGATGTAGGGCGATCTGAAGATTTTTATTACTATTTTTTTATAATTTATATTATATTTTTTTTGATAATTTTTTATCTTTCGTATATATTTTAGGATTATAGTCTTTTTTCGCTTTTTTAAAGAATTTTTCATTGTATAATATAGGAATTGAGTGTATATATTAGGATTTATTTATTTTCATTGTGTTTTGGTATTTGACTCTGTAATATAATTTTTTTTAAAAAAGAACAAGATGATGATTTTGCGCTTTATTTTCCTCTCCTTCCATCTCTCTCTCATTAGCTCGCATAAAAATCATGTTCAATGTCATAATTGCTATAAAATCATAACTAAACCTCCACACAGATTAACCATGAAATCTCAATCAAGAAATTAAGTTGACTATGAAGTCACACGATGCAGCACCAAAATCGAAATATCAAACCAAATAAAATCTAAAAACTGAAGTGAGGAAGAAAATAACTTCATACAGAAAAAAATCCCATATAAAAAACTAAAATTTAAAATTATATTAATTCAAAAATAATTAAAATATAAAATTTTGAAATCCTTTAAAACTTTTGATAGTATGTTAAAGACCAGACCTAATATATGAACTATAAAGCTGCAAGAGTATATTAATCCAATTAAAATAACAATTTAATATCATCCTTAATTTTTGAGATCACATCCTCAAACAAAATCCTTAGCATCTAAGCCATGACTACTGAGGAGGCGTTTGATTTATTTCATTTTTTATTTTTATTTTTTAAAAAATCATATTTTTTAATTTTTTGAAAAATAAGGAGGCGTTTGGTTTGTATTTTTCAGTCTGTTTTCCATTTTCATTTTCGGTAGAAAATGTAATTTTTTGGAAAACATATTTGGTTTGTATTTTCCAACTTTATTTTCCAAAAAAAAACATAGTGTTTTCTGGAAAATTGAAGAATGAAAAAAAATCATTTTCCAGAAAACTAGAAAATACGATTTTCTGGAAACTGAAAATGGAACAAACCAAACACCCCCTAATTTTTTTTCATTCTCTAATTTTCTAAAAAATGCTATGTTTTTTCTGAAAAACAAAGCTGGAAAACGCAAACGAAACATATTTTCCAGAAAATCATATTTTCTATAGAAAATAAAAATGAAAAAAAAATATAAACCAAACACCCCTTATAATTTGCCTCTCTTCCAATACAAATATCAAAATAATTAACGTCATTTGTATTTAATAGGTGATAATGATATATATTTTTGACTCAATAGTAATAATGAAAATAAATATTTTAAATACAAATAATAATTATTTTTCTTGTATATTTTTTAATCATAGAGGATTTATTTTATCTTTATTCCATTTTTATAATATTTAATTTTCATATATATTTATTTTTCATATAACGACATGATCGGCAACAGCTTGACACTGTGTGCGAATGGAGCCGTAGGGCCTACTGTCATTGTCCCCTACAGCCGTTCTTCATCTTCGTCGAACAGTAACTCGCCAAAATGGGAAATCAATCTGTGAAGTTCTTCTGAACCCGGCCCCTTTCGATCCTTCTATTTAGGGCAATTAACCTAATCAATCCAGAAACAGAGGAAGAAAAGCGAAGCTCATGCAGATCCAAGTCCAAACTAATTAACAATTCATTTATTCAATCCCACAACATTAACTTACACATCAACACAATATGATCGAGAATCAAATTAGTTTACACAGAAATAAATCACAATGAAAATTAAAACGACCTCTAATTAAACAAGCAACCATACAGAGAAGCAGACGTTTCATCGATCGCCGGATCTAGTCGTACAGCTTAGGGCTGGTAGTTTATTTGGTGATGGCGTACACGGCGTAGATGATTCCCGGGATGTAGCCGAACAGCGTCAACAGAAGGCAGATCCAGAACTCCACCTAAATATTTAAAAACAAGTATGATCTTGATCTTTTGTTCATTTTTAAAAAGAGAGAAAAAAAAAAGAGAGAGAGAGAGAGAAGAGTAGAGGAAGATAAAAACCTGGCATCCGAACTTGAGGAAGACGCCGAGAGGAGGGAGGATGATGGCGAGAATAATATCGATGCAATTTGCCGTGCCCTCGTCCGCCATCGAAGACCTCGAGCTGAGATGAGACAGAGCAAAGCAGAGCAGAGAGTGATCGACGGAGAGCGGTCAGTGGAGCAGATGGGAGGAGAAGATGCAGAAGCTTCGAGGTTTAAATAAACGGAAGAGCACGTGCAGATCACGTGAGGAAGAGGGCTCTCGGTTTGCTTAGCCGTGTTTACTTCCGCGTCAGTTAGTTCTGCTTTTTGTTTAATAGTAAAAATATTAATCTTCCGAGTGGAAAGGTTGGAAAGAACTGATGGCCGACATCGTCCAGCTGATGTGTCGGTTTCAGAGTTTTCAAGCATTATGTTGCGGACGCATGGCATCCTCGAGGGACGCCACGTGGTCCGAGACGATGAAGGATGATTATTCATTCATTGCTCTCCCGTTGAATTTTGCAGACGGGAGCATTTGTCCCACAGAATTTCTATCCCGTTTGTTTCACATCTATCGGCGGCGATGGACGAATCGTCTAATTATTGATCGGACATCAACGATAATTTTTAATCGTCGTACTGAATCAAACGATATCTTAAAACAACGATGAATCGATTAGAATCGTCACAATTATAATCTCATCAAATTCAATAGTNTGAAAGTCTAGACAAATTATGGGAATATTAATTGGCATTTAAATTTATAATTGGAAATTAAATTATTTACAAAATTCTTTATTTTGGATTGAGCCTCGGGGAGCCGTCCAATTTAAAGTTAGTTGTTATAATTAAATTTCCTAAATTGAATTTAAACTGTCAAATTAATTTGGATTGAGCCTCGGGGAGCCGTCCAAATTAAGTTATTGATATTAATTTTCCATAAATAAAATATGTGATCAAATCTTGGAAATTTTTGAGGTGATTCTCAAACGATAATTTCCTTATTTGATTTATGAGGTGATGCTCTTACATATTATTGTCTCCAAAATTAATTAGGAAAATTGTTTCCTATAGAGTATATTTCCTTAAATAAGATTTTCATGAAAATAATATGTGGTTGAATTAAGGGAATCTGTCTCTTAATTTAATAAGATTTGATTTAGAGAAATCAAAGTCTTAAACATATTATTTCCGAAATTGATTATGATAATTCAGGAAATTGTTTCCCAAAACAATTCCTTGAATAAAGTATGAAATTAGAATTAGGAAATCCGGTTCCTAATTCAATTAATGAGACTTGATAAATTAAGTCACATACATACTTTATTAAGGAAATCGTTAGAACATGACATAATTATATGTCATGAATGTGCATAAAAGAAAAGGATGAGACCCAAAACCCCTTACAAAATATTAAGGCCAACACCTTCCATTAATATGGTTAGAACCGGAGTTTTGTTTCTCGTTTGGGTTGATGGACACATCCATGCCCGGCTTGAACCTCAACATGTTCAAACCATGGAATTAGTTTATGATTAATATAGTTGGAGTCAGAGGTCAATCCTTAGTTTTGGTTGTTGGACACATCCAAGCCTGACTAAACGGTTGAATGAGCTCCAACCATATTAAAACTATTTCTTGATTAATGGGTCAGCCTTAAGCTTGGAGCATCGATTTGTTGTGCCACAGCCAAGGTCGATGTAAAGAGAGGTGCAGTTGGGTGCTATGTATATTGTTGCATACTTGTTAATGAGTTAACAACCCAATGATTTATGCAAACATTCAATTAGTTGATAGCATAATGTGATAGTTACATATGTATAATATGTAATCGGTATAATTACCTACCTTCATAGCTAAGAATAACTTGATGGACTCTAGCCATGGTTGTTCTTATCTATGGTTGGATATCAACCTATTTGGAGATGTTCCTACGATCTCCCGAATTGATAAAAAGAGTTATTCAATTCGAAAAATAAATAGGATTTAATTAATGTATATTGATGCATTCTTTATTATTCTTCATCACATAACCTCAATTTGTATTTCTAGGATAATCACTCTGATCATGTCTTCTCTGAATTTTGCGTTCTATTTTGGACACCAATAAAGCTGACTGGACCAAACTTCATGGACTGGCTTGAAACCTGAGGATAGTCCTCAAGGCAGAAAAGCTTGCTTATGTCCTTGAAGAACAACTTCCCAACCATCCTCCTAAAGATGCAACTCCAGACCAGTTAGTGGCCTATCAGAAACATGTGGCCGATTCTGAACTTGCGAGTTGCATCATGCTGGCCGCTATGGTACCTGAGCTACAAAAGCAGCATGAGCATATGGATGCTCATACCATCGTCTTCCATCTTCATGAGCTGTTTGACGAGCAGGCGAGATCCGAAAGGTTTGAGGTCTCCAGACTCCTCTTCACCTCTAAGATGCAGGAAGACACTTCTGTTTCACAGTTTGTGTTAAAGATGTTGGGGTACATTGAGCGACTAGGCACACTCGAATTTGCAATGGATCACGAACTAAGTATTGACTTAATTCTGCATTGTTTACCCAAGAGTTACTCACAGTTTGTGATGAAATATCGGATGAACAAACTAGAAACTACCATTCCTGAGTTGCTTAACCTGCTGAAGACTGTAGAGCCTTCTGTAAAGTAGGAACAGAAGACAGTACTGTTAGTTGGTTCCTCAAAGAAAGGTTCTAAGAGGAAGCCCAAAGAACAGAATAAGGGAAGGAAGAAAAAGGCTAAAAAGATTGAAAAGACACTTGCCATCATTGCGGCAAGGAGGGCCACTAGTGAAGAAACTATAAGGTTTATCTTGAGTCCTTGAAGAAGAAGACATCCGATACCCCATCCTCTTCAGGTATCTTCGTTATTGAATGTCACTCTATTTCCTCGTACACCTGGGTACTTGATACTGGGTGTAGCTCACATATATGTAATGACATACAGGGGCTAAGGAATAGAAGAAGACTTGTCAAGGGAGAAGCCAATTTGCGAGTTGGAAATGGAGCAAAGATTGCTGCTGTTGCCATCAGAACATATTTGCTAAAGCTCCCTACTGGACTTGTCTTAGAATTGGATAAGTGTTATTTTGTTCCTTCGTTAATAAAGAACATTGTATCTATTTCATGCTTGAATGAAATCAATTAACTTTTAGTAACAATTGTTGTTACATAACTTTAAATGGTGTTCTTTATGGGACCGAAACTTTATGCAATGGTATCTACACGTTAGATTTATCCGATGACGTTTTCAATATCGAAGTTAGCAACAAACATGCTCGAATAGATAATCAAATAGACTCCTATATGTGGCATTGTCGTCTTGGCCATGTAAGCAAGAAACACATGACCAAATTACACCGATGTGGAATTCTGGAATCATTTGAACCAGGTTCATTTGATACATGCGAATCATGCTTAAAAGGCAAGATGACCAAATTACCCTTTTCCGAAAAAGGTAAACCAGTGGGAGAATTGCTTGGTCTAATACATACTGATGTATGTGGACCAATGTCAACTCTTGCACAAGGAGGATATAGCTACTTCATTACCTTTATCGATGATCACTCACGATTCGGGTATGTGTTCTTAATGAAATACAAATCTGAAGCTTTTGAGAAATTCAAAGAGTTCAGAAGTGAAGTAGAGAAACAGCTTGGCAAAAGTATTAAGATACTTCGATCCGATCGGGGTGGTGAATACTTAAGTCAAGAGTTTCAAGATTATCTTAGGGACAATGGGATATTGTCTCAATGGACTCTGCCATATACACCACAGCATAATGGTGTATCTGAGAGGCGTAACCGAACCTTGATGGGCATGGTTAGATCTATGATGAATCATGCAACTCTTCCAAAATCCTTTTGGGGCTATGCGCTTAAGACAGCTGTTTACTTACTAAACAGAGTCCCGACCAAGGTAGTCTCTACTACTCCATATGAGACATGGAATAGTAAGAAACCTCATTTATCTCACCTAAAGATATGGGGTTGTCCTGCTTATGTAAAGCGGACTGTATCAGACAAATTGGATGCTAAGTCTGATAAATGTCTATTTATTGGATATCCTAAGGAAACGAAAGGTTACCAATTCTATCATCCCTTGGAACAAAAGGTGTTTGTTTCAAGGCATGCTGTATTTCTAGAAAAAGAATTTCTTTTACAAGAAAACAGTGGGAGTAGCATTGAACTTGAAGAAGTTCAAGAAACTCCAATAGACATTACAGAGACACCTAGTCTAGACCCACAACCAATAACTCATAATGATGAGCTATCAGTTGAATCTAAAACAACACCACTTCTTCGTAGGTCTGATAGGACACGCAATATTCCAGAGAGATACGGATTTCTCATAAGTGAATCGAATGACGTGTTACTCATTAAAGATGACGAACCTATCAGTTATGAAGATGTTCTGAAAAATTCAGAAAGGGATAAATGGCTTGAAGCCATAAAGTCGGAAATGGATTCCATGTACAAAAATCAAGTATGGGACTTGGTTAACCCACTTGAAGGGATTAAGCCCATAGGGTGTAAGTGGGTTTTCAAGAAGAAAATCGACATGGAAGGTAATGTTGTTACCTTTAAGGCTAGATTAGTGGCAAAAAGATATCGTCAGAAACAAGGAATTGATTATGACGAAACTTATTCGCCAGTAGCTATGCTTAAATCCATTCGGATGCTCCTGGCCATAGCAGCTCATTATGATTATGAGATATGGCAAATGGATGTAAAAACAGCTTTCCTTAATGGAAACCTGCTTGAGGATGTATACATGATACAACCTGAAGATTTCACATCGGTTAATAAAACCAAAGTATGCAAGCTTCGACGATCCATATATGGACTGAAGCAAGCATCCAGGAGCTGGAACATCCGTTTTGATGAGACAATCAAAGAGTTTGATTTCTCACAAAATCCTGACGAACCTTGTGTGTACAAGAAGGTTAGTGGGAGTGCAGTCGTATTCCTAGTGTTATATGTCGATGACATATTACTTATAGGAAACGATATATCAGTCTTATAGTCAGTTAAAATTTGATTGTCCAAAACTTTCTCCATGAAAGACCTGGGAGAAGCAACCTATATCCTTGGGATTAGAATCTATAGAGATAGATCAAAACAGTTGCTTGGTCTTTCGCAGTCTACATATATAGACCGAGTGCTAGAAAGGTTTAGCATGTCGGAATCCAAGAAAGGTTACCTTCCCATCAGGCATGGGATCAACCTTTCGAAGTCTATGTGTCCGCGCACAGAAGATGAGAGGATTTGCATGAATAAGATTCCTTATGCATCCACGATAGGATCTATCATGTATGCTATGTTATGTACTAAGCCCGATGTATCGTATGCTCTGAGCGTCACAAGCAGATACCAATCTGATCCGGGAATGGATCATTGGGCGGCTGTCAAGACAATCCTCAAGTACTTAAGAAGAACTAAGGATGTGCTCCTAATATATGGAGAAGGTGATATGGTAATACGTGGGTATACAGATGTCAGTTTCCAGACAGATAAGGATGGCTCCAAATCTCAGTCCGGATACGTATTTATTTTCAATGGAGGCGCAATAAGTTGGAAGAGTTCCAAGTAAGACACCGTAGCGGATTCTACCACGGAAGCGGAATATATTGCAGCTTCGGAAGCTGCAAAGGAAGCAGTCTGGATCAAGAAGTTTGTCTCAGAACTTGGTGTGGTTCCAACCATTGATGAAGCAATACCGGTTTACTACGACAACAATGGAGCTATTGCACAAGCGAAGGAACCAAGGTCTCATCAGCGATCCAAACATGTGCTTCGCCGCTATCATCTGATCAAAGAGATTATAAGTATGAATGATATACAAATTGAGAAAATTCCCACTGAAAGGAATTTAGCGGATCCTTTAACTAAGGCCTTGCCTCAAAGCAAGTTTGAGGGTCATGTTAGAGCCTGTGGTATTGGGTACCGTAGCGATTGACATTAGGCCAAGTGGGACTTTGTTAGTGATATGAGAAAAGTGTCCTAAGGCAATCACCTTATGATTATAATCATTTATTTTAATAAATGAATATTCACTATTTGAGTATACATGTTTATGTATTTGATTGAGATCATAAACTCATTTACTGAATGTCCGCAATACAATTCATAGCATGAGAGAATTTGTGATGAATTCACAACTAGTGATTATCTCTACATGTGCAATTGTGAAGTATTGAAATTGTCCCTAGTCGATGAATTGATAAATACGGACACTATCAATTCTGTTGAGATTAGCATGGGTTATTCTCTAATCAGCTGATTCTCACTGGCTGGTGACATTGGGATGTCCGGAGAAAAACATGAATGCTAGTTAAGGGAACTAGTTCATTGGAGTGACTGGCTGTAAAACTTCATATGGTAGTCTACATATAGATATGTCAATGAAGTTCTTACTGCAGCTTAAGTGCGATGTTCCTTTGACATGCGGTGTTCAAGTCATCTTGGTCATGGAGACTTATACTTTGACATCTTAAGCAAGCATCTCCTAGGAGGTGTGGACTCAGGATGATTGGGTATAAGCCGAAGTGCCCGAAGATGTTTGAACAGCCTACAATGGATTCACCACTCCTTGCGAGGAGATGTATACCCAAGGCCTATCATCGGATTGTTACTCGAAGCCTCTAGCCAGAGCATGACATGTTCAGAGTATGAATCTCTTAAATACATGAGAGTAATTAGAATCCGTAGGACGAGGAAACGTTACTTGGGCTAGGTGTGACGTAGTCAGCCTAGTGGGGACTGACACACATAGACTATGTCCTGAACCAAGTGGGTATAAGATGGTGAAGGGAATAGGTCACGATTCATTATAGCTGCTGAAGGGTTTCAGAATAGTTTCTGAGGTAACCGTTGATCTTTCGATTAATTGGGGATCATGATGTACTACTATGTTCCACTCATGATCGTTTTATAATTGGTTAATTATAGACGGCCAACATAAATCAAAAGCCTATTTAGTCACACGCACTACGAGTAATCCGAGGGATTTAAAACGAGTTGAAAATTGGATTTTCCAATCAAGAGAGATTAGGTTTGGTTAAGCCAAACGATAAGTCGAATCTGAATTTTTCAGAGACGCATCGGAAGCGTAAAATGGCTAAGTCTTTTGAAGACTTAATAGATGAATTAAATACATTTAATTCATTGGGGCGTGGCTTGGATGGGCCAGCCAAAGAGGGTCTCCATCCTCTTTGCTTGGTCGACCACAACAAAGGGAGAGAACCAAGTTTTTGACTCAATTTATAAAATAAACCAAGTGTGGTTTGTTTTATAAAATTATGGATGATATAAATTTTTATATAATAAACCAAGGTTTGGTTTATTTTTCATGGAAATTAAAATGAACCATGGATTGGTTTATTTTATTTTATAAAATCAATCATGGATTGATTTACCATGATAAGAAAATTTATTCCATAAGAAAACGAGACTTGGTTGATTTTTATCATGAATTAAAAAATGTTAAAACTTGGCATGATGGAATAAGTCATAGAAAATTTATTCCATAAGAAAAAAGAGACTTGGCGGTTGAGAGACCACTATATAAAGGACCCAAGGCAAGGCTTGAAAATCAATCGAAGTATTCTTGTCTGGGCTCTCTCCCTCTCCTCCCTTCTTCCTCTTGGCCGGCCACAAGGCTCTTCTCCCTTCTTCTTGCCGTGAGCACAAGGAGAAGCACCGAGGCAACGAAGTTCTTCCGTTGGGATGATCTTCCTCTCCAGCCATCATCACCTTGGGATTGGGCGCAAGTCATCTTCCTCCTTCTCGCCGGAATTGTGATTCCGGCCAACCTTGGTAGTGAGTTTTTCCGATGTGATTACTTCTCTCTTGGTTTTTCTTGTCGCGTTCTCGGAGAATCTAGTAGTTCTCGAGAACACGAAACTCGTGGCTTTGCGAAGTCATCCTGAAGATACTCGGCGTGGACACGAATAGAGGCGGAGCTTCTGAGGGACGCTTACGGTTGGATCTCGTCCCTTCCTTCGAGTTACGCGAGGTAATAAGTAAATTAGTTTACGTTTCTGCAAAATTTTAAATATATGATCATGTCTACACAAGATAAAGTTGCATGCTTAGATGTGTGGTTAAATAATTTGAGAAATTATTTATGCTAAACCTTCCGCTGCACGTAATTAATTTTAAAATTACGAACCCGCATCCATGTCAACATGCACCCGGTACCAACAGAGGGGTCGAAGCCCCTTTATATAGCATTCATTGGGGCGCCTGTGTTGAATGAGGCGCCTCAAGAGGCTTGGTCAAACATTATCTCCGCGCCGAACTCGCAGCAGGGATAATTTTTCCCTTCCCGGGCACCTGTCTCATCACAGGCGCCTGGGAGCCTTCAGGCGCCTGGGAGCCTTCAGGCGCCCCTATTAACAGGTGCCCTATTGCTCTGGGGCACCTGTATTAATACAGGCGCCCTGGATACCTCTTCCAGATCAGTTTGTGTTCGCTTGCTTGCCTTGTTTCCAACTTTTAGGTACATGCAATAACATAATGTTGGTGCAAGTTGCATCAATGATGTTCCTCTTTAAGTGTTTTAATGTTTGACAATTCACTTAAGTCAGTGATATATTGAACAGACAAAGGGGAGCAAAAGAGAAGTAACCTTAGTTGAAGAAAAGTCCTAGTTAATCTAGGCATCGGAACCCTAAAGACCTAGCGAAGGGCTGCTAGGCACCTAGCGAAGGGCTGCTAGGAATCGTAACTCTAAGACCTAGCGAAGGGCTGCTAGGCACCTAGTGAAGGACTACTAGGCATAGAAGACCTAGCGAAGGGCTGCTAGGCACCTAGCGAAGGGCTGCTAGGCATAGAAGACCTAGCGAAGGATTGCTAGGCACCAGGCGAAGGACCGCTTGGTAACAAAGACCGAGCGAAGGGTTGCTAGGCACCTGGCGAAGGACTGCTAGGAAATGAAGACTTGGTCCGAGGGACTAAGCAACTTAGCTGAGCGATGACTAAGGACAGGAGTAGAGACGGGTCGGGGTTCGGGCGTCTCGAGATCCAGAGTAATCGGAGGCTAAGTAAAAGTCCATCCGAAGGACTGGGTGGCAACCGTCTCCTAAAAGGAGTAGGTGAAGGGCGAGTTCTCGGGGATGGGAACTTGTGCCGGTTCGACCTAGGGTTTCGTGCAAATCCGAACCAAGTCCTTAAGCCTAATATTATATGTATATATGCTTTGTGTTTGTGTATCTTGCAGGTAACAAGAACCGGAGACAAAGCAAGCTCAAAAACCCATTTGAAGGCTTTAAGGAGGGCGCCCCCATCAAGGAGGGCGCCCTCACCAACCAGGGCACCCTGAACAGCCAGGGCGCCCTGAGTCAAGTGTAAAACTGCAGTAAACGTGAAGCAGGCAGAACAGGTGTCAAGCGAGGCGCCCTGAGTGTCCGGGGCGCCCTGGTTCAAAGCTGTATGTGCAGTTTCGAACCCAAAACACAGATAAGCCATCATGAGGGCGCCCGGAGGTCCAAGGCGCCCTGGTCAAAGATCTTATCACCTGCGGCGAGGTAGGCGCAAGGATAAGGTTTGACCGAGTCTTCCGGGGCGCCCCCAGCGTCCAGGGCGCCCCCAGGAGGCCTATATAAGGGGTCTCGACCCCCTTGCTTCAGACACAACATTCCAGAGCGATTCTGATCATTCCGACCGACGACAACACGCTACAAACAAGGCTCTACGACCGGGAGGCTCCAGGAGGAGGTGCGCGGCACTTCGGAGGTCCAGATCGGCCGAGCTTCATACTTTTTATCATTGGTTTGCTTTTTAATTACTGTACTTTAACTTTCCATATTTTTGATTGTAATATTGCACTGTAAGTCGGGTTTCTCCGCCTCCGGAAAGTCCGGAAAGGAGACCAATAGTGGACGGGCGTTCCCGTGCATAGGCCTTGGATGTACTGACCCTGGGGGTCGGGAACCAAGTAAAATCCGCTGTGTACCTGTGGTCGTTTTGTTTTTATTCTTCCGCTGCACTAACGATCTGAATAGCTTTACGAACAAAGATTTCCGAATGATTTCGAACGGTCGATATTCACCCCCCCCTCTATCGACGGCACCGGTCCTACAAGTGGTATCAGAGTCGAGCCGCTCTTCACCGGACTAACCGCCGACGGAGCAACGACGCCAGGAGTTGAGGGGGAGCCCAGGGGTGAATCAGGTATAATTTTTTTTATGTCAAATTTTAAGTTGCATATTATTTGTTTCACATGCAGGGAGAGAGGGCACTATAAAAATCAGTGCCCTACTCGTAAAAATCGTTCATCACCGGCGGCGAAGGAGGCACCAGCGCCAGGAAACCGGAGGGACAAAAGCCATATCAGATGCTTCAAGTGCGAAAAATACGGGCATTACAAAAACAAATGTCCGGCAAAGGTACGAAAAATTTATGTTCCAAAAACTTTACAAATTCCTGCATTATCTTATGATAACTTAGTTAATTTTCCTGATAAATTAGATTACCTGCACAATAAAATTAATATCTTACATGTCAAATTAGAAAATGCAGATATGACTAAAATATCTGAAATTAATTGTTTAATTCAAAATATCAATTCAAAAATTGATAAAATTAATTCTGATAATTATTCTGATAAAATTAATTCTGACAATTATTCTGATGAAATTAATTCTGATAATTATCCTGATAAAATTAATACTGATAATATTAAGTCTGATAATTTTAAATCAGATAAAATTAAACCTAAGGATAAATTTGAATTCAAATTCGAAAATCTTAAGGATAATTCGGAATTCAAATTCGAAAATCCCAAGATTAATTCAGAAATTAATTCTGAAAATCTTAAAAATAATCTAAAGATTAATGTTGAAAATATATCTGAGGATAATTTTCTCCTAGATAATAATTTAATTATAGATAATACTGAAGATTATTACAAAACCTTAATTAGTGGCCCAAATTACTCCACCTACTGTAAGGATATTGAAAAATCTAATCCTAAGGAGGATATGGAACTATCTAAGATAAAGGTCATAATCAATAAAAATTACAAAAATTCAAATAAATCAAAATTATTAGAAAAACTTGAAAAGAAAGATAAAGATGAAGAAGAAATTTTTGAAATAATGAAAATGATAAATTTAAACCCACAATTATTAATTAATCATTATAACCTTAATTCAAATTAAATCCAAATTAAATCCAAACAAAATTCAAATTTAAATTAAATTCGAAATTCAAATTTAAATTAAATTCAAATTCAAATTTAAATTAATAATTAAAATTCAAATTAATTAATTCTTAATAATTCAAATTAAAAATTAAAACTTAAATAATTCAAATTTATTCAAATTCGAATTAATTCAAATAATTAAATTAAATTAAATTAAATTCAAATTAATTCAATTAAATTCGAATTAATTCAAATAATTAAATTAAATTAAATTAAATTCAAATTAATTCAATTAAATTCGAATTAATTCAAATAATTCAATTAAATTCGAATTAATTCAAACAATTCAATTAAATTTGAATTAATTCAAATAATTCAATTAAATTCAAATTAATTCAAATTAAATCCTAATTAAATTCAAATTAATTCAAATTAAATCCTAATTAAATCCAAATTAATTCAAATTAAATCCTAATTAAATTTAAATTAATTCAAATTAAATCCTAATTAAATTCAAATTAATTCAAATTAAATCCTAATTAAATCCAAATTAATTCAAATTAAATCCTAATTAAAGTCAAATTAATTTAAATCCTAATTTAATTCAAATTAATTCAATTAAATTCGAATTAATTCAAATAATTCAATTAAATTCAAATTAAATTCGAATTAAATTAAATTAAATTCAAATTGAATTAAATTTGAATTAAATTCAATTCAATTAAAATTTTAAGTCAGTTAAATCAATTTAATTCAAATAAAGCTAATCAATTCAATCTACTTCAAATAAATTCAACTTTAATTGATTCAAATTAATTCAATCTTAATTAATTAATTTTAAAATTAATTCAAACTTCAATTAACTCAACTTCAAATCTTAAATAACTTAAACTCAAACTAAAATAAAATTTTACGCAAACTGTAACAATTAAAATTAATAACACTAAATATGTCAAAGTAGGTTGGCATATTCGCGGGTTCACACGACATGTATCAAATCGGGAATTTGATACATTTTTAGAAACTTAACTAAAATGCTTTGGACTTGTTTGACTCATGCATAATTGCCATGTCATGCATCTGATACTTCTTTTTTGACATGTCATTCATATTTAATCTTTATGCATATATTAGAACGGTTATAGGAAAAAGAATAATTGTAACTTGATCAACCTAGTATTAGGTGACGGTGAGATGATAGTACGTTAGGGAAGCCAACTCTAATAAGATCAAGTATACTTGGTCTCTTTAGACTGGTGAAACTAGCCGAAGCTACCGATCCAAAACTCAAACTAGTTAGACCAGAATTTTTCAAAAAGTAATCTTGAAAATGAAATTTCATTAAAAGGCTTTGTCAAGGAAAGGGTGGATGATCCCATAAGGCTACGACTAAAGAAGGCCTAGTGCCTCGCCAAGACCTGGAAGCCAATTTTTGAAATTCAAGTTACTTCTTGTCAAATTCAAATCTAACACAAGCTTCAATTAAATCTTAGAATTGAAAAATAAATTAAAGAAAAATGATTCAAGCATCTCACAATACACTTATAAGGCAATCATGCTTGTTGTATTGATACATCTAAAATGGGTGAGATGTTAAGGACTAATAAATTGAAAAATGTTTTTCAAAATTATTTTTCAAAATCATTAGAATATTTTTCTAAAAATATATTTTCAAAATAGTGCTTCAACATAATAATGTTTTTATGGAATTCATGCTTGTTTGGTTGAATATGCATACTATATGTTTTTTCAAAATTATATCTTTTCAAAAATTGTTTGACTCACACAATTAGACACAAGCCTCTTAGGACAACACTAAAGTTCCTTAAGGCACTTAGATAGAGTCAAACGGTGTTGGATGCAGGGGGAGTGTTTTGTTCTTTTTATTAAAAATATTTTTCGAAAACTGCACCTTAATTTGCATTACATATGTTTTCAAAATTATCTTCTTTCCAAATTGTGGCTTCAAAATCTATCTACTTAAAAATTATCGGTTCTTTAACTTTGATAAACCCTAAAGACACAGAGGAAAGGTCCACTTTATGATCTTCAAGGACTCCTAGGACGTGTCAAATTTAGGGGGAGTCAAAGTCAAAAGAAGAATTTCATAAAAAGTTTTTTAATTATCCATTTTTCTTAAAATAATTCTTCTTAATTTGAATCAAACCTTAAGACTTAGAGGAAGAGTACTTGTGGTCAACAAGCTTCCCAGGACTAGGTCAAGTTTAGGGGGAGATCAAATTAAAAGAATTATTGAATATTTCAAATGTTTTCATGAGCGGTATTTTCAAATCCTGTTGAAAACATAAGTATTCTTTCAAAATAGTATCAATTTTCAAAAATTACTATTATTTTCAAAAGTTCATCTGGTTTTTTTCAATTTTAAATAATATCTTGAGTTTGGAAAATCTTCCAGGACACTTAGGAAAATATCCTTGTAGTCAACAAGGTTTCCTATGATTGTGTCAGACTGAAAGACAAACCAAATCAAGTACTATCACTTTAAAATCTTTACATTTTTCATCATATTATTCTGTGACTTATGAAATTTTACATAATATTTACTTGGGTTGGAAAACTTCCAGGACACTTAAGAAAATGTCCTTGTAGTCAACAAGGGTTCCCAGGACAGTGTCAGACTGGAAAATTAACCAAGTGAAGTCAAATATTATGTTTTCAAAAGTACTTATGTCTTTCAAAGCCAAATATTCTTTCAAAAGTTATGCATTTTTCAAAAGTACTTAATTATTCAAAAAATTCAATATATTTTCAAAGGTAATTATATTTTTCAAAAATTACATAATTTTTTAAAGTACTAGTACTTTTCAAAGCGCATAGCATCTTTTTCAATTTTTTTCAAAAATTGCAATATATCTTTCAAAATACAATGCTTTCAAAATTTTACACTAAGTATTTTCACAAAGAACCAAAGGTTTTCAATGTTGGTGCAAGTATTTTCTTTTGTTTTTTGATATATGACAAAGGGGGAGAGGTGTGTGCTTAAGTTAGAAATATTTTCCCCAAAGATCAAAAATGTAGTTTTAAAACTTATATCATTTTTTGATCATTTTTACCCCAAGGACAGTAAGTTAGCCCCTTTAAACCAATCTAACTTAAGTTATTGTCAAACATCAAAAAGGGGGAGATTGTTGGTGTAAGTTGCATCAATGATGTTCCTCTTTAAGTGTTTTAATGTTTGACAATTCACTTAAGTCAGTGATATATATTGAACAGACAAAGGGGAGCAAAAGAGAAGTAACCTTAGTTGAAGGAAAGTCCTAGTTAATCTAGGCATCGGAACCCTAAAGACCTAGCGAAGGGCTGCTAGGCACCTAGCGAAGGGCTTCTAGGCATAGAAGACCTAGCGAAGGATTGCTATACACCAGGCGAAGGACCGCTTGGTAACAAAGACCTAGCGAAGGGTTGCTAGGCACCTGGCGAAGGACTGCTAGGAAATGAAGACTTGGTCCGAGGGACTAAGCAACTTAGCTGAGCGATGACTAAGGACAGGAGTAGAGACGGGTCGGGGTTCGGGCTTCTCGAGATCCGGAGTAATCGGAGGCTAAGTAAAAGTCCATCCGAAGGACTGGGTGGCAACCGTCTCCTAAAAGGAGTAGGTGAAGGGCGAGTTCTCGGGGATGGGAACTTGTGCCGGTTCGACCTAGGGTTTCGTGCAAATCCGAAGTCCGAACCAAGTCCTTAAGCCTAATATTATATGTATATATGCTTTGTGTTTGTGTATCTTGCAGGTAACAAGAACCGGAGACAAAGCAAGCTCAAAACCCATTTGAAGGCTTTAAGGAGGGCGCCCTCACCAACCAGGGCGCCCTGAACAGCCAGGGCGCCCTGAGTCAAGTGTAAAACTACAGTAAACGTGAAGCAGGCAGAACAGGTGTCAAGCGAGGCGCCCTGAGTGTCCGGGGCGCCCTGGTTCAAAGCTGTATGTGCAGTTTCGAACCCAAAACACAGATAAGCCATCATGAGGGTGCCCCGGAGGTCCAAGGCGCCCTGGTCAAAGATCTTATCACCTGCGGCGAGGTAGGCGCAAGGATAAGGTTTGACCGAGTCTTCCGGGGCGCCCCCAGCGTCCAGGGCGCCCCCAGGAGGCCTATATAAGGGGTCTCGACCCCCTTGCTTCGGACACAACATTCCAGAGCGATTCTGATCATTCCAACCGACGACAACACGCTAGAAACAAGGCTCTACGACCGGGAGGCTCCAGGAGGAGGTGCGCGGCACTTCGGAGGTCCAGATCGGCCGAGCTTCATACTTTTTATCGTTGGTTTGCTTTTTAATTACTGTACTTTAACTTTCCATATTTTTGATTGTAATATTGCACTGTAAGTCGGGTTTCTCCCCCTCCGGAAAGTCCGGAAAGGAGACCAATAGTGGACGGGCGTTCCCGTGCATAGGCCTTGGATGTACTGACCCTGGGGGGTCGGGAACCAAATAAAATCCGCTGTGTACCTGTGGTCGTTTTGTTTTTATTCTTCTGCTGCACTAACGATCTGAATAGTTTTACGAACAAAGATTTCCGAAAGATTTCGAACAGTCGATATTCACCCCCCCTCTATCGACGACACCAGTCCTACACATAACAGACAAGACAAACATGTAGATAATCTTAACCATAAGGAAATGGTTCTGACTTCGAATTTCCGCGAAATCCTAGGTCGAACCGACGTAGGTTCCCACCCCCGGGAACGCGCCTTTCACCTACTCCTCTCAGGAGACGGTTGCCACCCAGTCCATTCGGGTGGACTTTTGCTTAGCTTTCGATACTCTCGGATCTCGAGACGTCCGAACCTTGACCCGTCTCTACTTCTATCCTTAGTCATCGCTCAGCTAAGTTGCTCAATCCCTCGGACCAAGATTTCGTGCCCAAACCCTAGGTCCAGGACTTAGTGCCTAACTTCACTCATCAGGACTTTTGCCCAGCTTCACTCACCATGTCTTAGTGCCCAGCTTCTCTCACCAAGTCTTAGTGCCCAGCTTCACTCACCAGGTCTTAGTGCCCAATTCTTAGAACCAGGACTTAGTGCCTAGGTTAACTAGGACTTTTTCTTCACTTTGTTACTTCTCTCTTGACTCACCCTTCCCTTATTCAATGTATCACTGACTTAAGCATATTGTCAAACATTGAAACACTTAGAGGAGGACATCACTGATGCATCTTGCACCAACACTTAGGGCGCGGAGGAAGTCGAGCGTAAGATGTAGTGGACGAGAAGGATTGCACGAGGAAGTGAGCCGATGAGCTCGGTGCATCCGAGGGGCGCGGAAACTGTGGAAGAGTACACCGGTGGAGCGAGAAGGACGTGCGCGACGAGAAGCCGGAAGGAAGGACACTCGAGAGGTGAAAGGTCGGAGTCAGGTTCGGGTGAGCCTAACTCCGATTGGCCATAAATCACCCAAAGAAGACCCGCTAAAATTTGGTCAATGTGCTGCTGACCAAAGGCTTGTCGGGCGCCCAGGATCTCGGGTGTCAGGCGACTGAGCACTCGAGTGCCTTGTGCATACAGGTGTCCGATAGTCCATACTTATCAGCTAATCTAACATTTACGATCGTTGCATAATGGATAACATCCATGCCACGTGTCAGGCACCCTAGAGCACTCAGGCACCCCAGTACTGCCACGTCAGCAAACGGATAAGTTTGTCCGGGGCTATAAATAGTCCCCTAGAGCTCAGTTATAATCCACTCATTTATCTCAAGCATTAGCAAACAAGTTGTGTATAGTTTTCATTTCATTTTTTGAGCTTTTTCTTGTGTAAGAGGATTCTCCGCCCGAAGGAGTTTATTCAGGAGATATGAGCTATATTCTGCCTTGGATTAGTAACCTCCTCGGGTTATAAACCAAGTAAAATTTCGGCTATCTCTTTCTTTTAAGTTTGCTATATTTTTAATATTATTTATTATTTACGTTTACTAACAATCATCTTTTCTTATGACGAAATAAAAAATAGAGTTTTCTATTTTCAGGAAAAATTCACCCCCCCTCTCGTCGACCTTCGATCATCATCACTATGTGTCGCTCCTGACAATGTGTTCAAAAACTCTTGACACTTCACACCATCCGTATATTGGTGCAATAGGGTCGCGTTTTCAAACTTGCAAGTGTGGTTTTCAGGATCCGCTTTCCCATCATAATCAGCAATCCTCAGACCACGAAATTTCTTGAGCATGGGTGTTAGGACCGGTAGGAGAGCTAGAGGGGGTCACTTTCTTTGATTTGCTTGTGGAAGATTTGTCGTCGCGGAAGACTCCAAGCAATGCTAACACTCAAGAATTTACTTGGTATCCACCTCCTTGAGGTGACTAATCCAAGGATCTGTTCTCCTCACTCTCTCATACACTATGAAAGATCTCCTTCTTGAGGTGGAGAAACCCCTTACAAGCTTACACGAAGAGTACAACAAGAGGAGACAAAATACAATAGGAAATCTTACAAGATTTACAATAATGAGCTCTCTTTGCTTTCCTTGCTTTCTTCAAGCTTGAGATCGCCTCTAAAACTTTGGAAGTGCAACAACACTATGCACCAAAGCTTCTCATGAAATGGCGAGGAAGGAGGAGAAGAACTGCGCGAGCCCTGTCGAGCGATCCCGCTTCAAACCTGCGTGAAAACCCTATATACCCGATGCCTAGGGTTCCCTAATCGATTACCACGTCAGACTTAGTCGTTCAACGACTATTTTTTGAAGCTTAATTGATTAGCCAATCAATTAAGACGATCTTAATCTATTGCTGAATCGATTCAGCACCTCTCTGTGCTCTCGCGTAATTTCACTATAATCGATTGACCAATCGATTAACACCCTCCTTAATCGATTGCCCAATCGATCAAGAAGAGGCTGAATCGATCACCTAATCGATTAAACCTGCTTCTATTCTCGCAACAAAACTCTCCCAATGGATTAATCAATCAAATCACTTTCTTCTTAATGCATTGGCTAATGCATTACGACCCTCCTTAATGCATTGGCTAATGCATTATGACCCTTCTTAATGCATTGGCTAATGCAATAAGGTCCACCTTAATTGATTAGCTAATGCATTAAGGTCCTCCTTAATCGATTACTCAATGCATTAAGGTCCACCTTAATCGATTATCCAATCGATTAAGAACCTTTATGTTCTGACAAGACAACAGCCCAATCGATTGCTCAACCCTAACCTGCTTAGCTCAAGTCTAGGGTTCATTTGTCTAACCACGGTCAACCGAGACCCGTTAGGACTTCCTCACTCATTGTCCGATCAAACCTTTGATCGACTTGGACTTTCCCTTGCCTAGTTCCCAACTTGGACTTTTCTTGTGCCAGTGTACGATCTTCCCGATCTATTTGAACTTCACTTAGTCCCACTAGGACTTTTCTTGTGCCAGCGTGCGATTCCCCCAATCCACCTGGACTACACCTAGTCCCACTAGGTGTGCCTAGTCCTACTAGATCTTTTCCCATGCCAGCGTGCGATCTCCCCGATCCACCTGGACTTCACCTAGTCCCACAAGGTCTTTTCCCATGCCAGCATGCGATCTCCCCGATCCACCTGGACTTCACCTAGTCCCACTAGGTCTTTTTCCAGTCAAGTCTCCAGTCAACCTTAACCCACTTGACTCACACGATATTCAATCATCATTATCAAACATCGAAACATCCAACCTTAAGCTTACCATGCTTACTAGACATAAGCTTACCCGAGCCTAGTCAAACTAGGTCAACCCTGACTTGACCAAGATTGCACTAACAATGGGATCATCTACGATGTCTCGAGCAAAATGTGAAGATATGTACTTCGGGAGAACCTTTGCATGCTCGTTCTTCCCTTGTTCTTCTTCGCGTCGTAAAATGTTGGAGGCGGCAGAATGTGCTTTCTCCATCTCTCCCATAGAGTTTCGTCGGTGTCCTTGGGCCGTATTTACAGGCACCCCTAGCGGCGAGATGGATCTTCGAGTTCAAGCGTACTAGGCGGACACCCTTGGGGCGTCAACCTGCATCGGCGCTGCTCGCTAAGATGTTGCTTGCTCAATTTGGTGTTGCTCCAGTGCTTCTCGAACGGTGTTGGCGATTAAGCGGTCCAATTCCTCCCGTGTCAAAATGATGGGCTACCCTTCTAGTTTTGCCATCATAGTGTTTCTTCTAGTGATTAGTCTAAGGTTCCCATAGACAGTGCCAAACTTGTTTCAAAAACGAACGACATGGATGATAAGTCACCACGGCATAGCCTAGAGTGACGGCGAGAGAGGACTCCTGTGCCTGCAAGATTAACATGAGCGTTAAGGGGATACACCGGAAGGAGTTCTAACGGAGCCCTCTCCGATGCTCAAGTCAGAAATTCTTCTAGGAAGGAGAAAGAGTGAGGAGAATAAGAGTATCAAAGTTTTTCCAGAGAGAGAGATAGCCCTTAACTTGGGTGTCGAAGCACCTTTTATACTCGATGTTCGTCATTCGAGTGCCTCCACGTCCCCGTAACCGCCTCCCTTACTCCCACGTTTAATGGTCTATGGTTGTTCGACAGTTGTCGTCCTCTAAGGGATGGCAGTAACAGCCACCACACACATTAAGTCTATTGTTATCATGCGTTACAAGCCATAACTACCTGCCGGCTTTCCTATTCTGGGGAAGAGGTGCTCGAAACTGTCACCGTAAGGATTGAGTGTGCCATTATCACAGCCAAGGGTAAGCTTCTCCCCATCTATTTTCTCCTTCCTGAGCCGCTCTTTGGGCTCTACTCTCCTGAGCTGGTCTCGGGGACTCTCCTTCCTAAGATGGTCTCAAGGACCTTCTCCCGAGCTGGTCTCGGGAACCCTCTCCCGAGGTAGTCTCGGGTACTCTCCTTATCGCGCTAGTCTCGGGGACTCTCTTTTCCAAGATGGTGTCAGGGACTCTCCTTCCCAACCCGTCCTAGGGCTAATACAGAGGAGGTAAATCATGGGACTACTAACCTAAACAGTGAATAGCGCATAAGGGAGAGCAGACACCTAACTTTGCCAGATGCCCCTAAACCTCATGGTGATAACATCTTATGTGCTACCATCAATCTATCCCGTGGGATGCTTAAGATTCAATCATATTACATTAAGAATTAAGAATGTGCACTTAAATAATAAAACTAATTTATACAATAAATAATGCATATCATAAGACGATTATCTAATTAGAACATCTCTCAAATATAAAAATGAGCGTACTCCCGGAGGAAGCCACATGTGTCAGACCCTTAGAGAATAAACAAAGATGATGTTGGGCCACCTCTGAGATAGAGGTGTCTATAGATGGCGAGATTTTTTGCTTTGACTTTGATGACGGAGTTTGGTCGATACCTCATCTTTTATATCATATATGAAAGATGAGGAGGCAACCGAAACATGATACATAGAGAGTGATAGTACTCGAGTGAGCGTACATTTACGTTATACCATGTTTTCCTTTCACATCTGATACTTGTTCAAACATAACATGAGCGGATTCTTGGTTGCCATTTATATCGTTTGATGATATATATATTTACATCGATCTTCATTCAAAAAAAAATTTAAAAATAAAAAACTGAGGGCAGAAGCACAAACCGACAGAGCTATATATGATCGATGGTGAAATACCAGTTGAGGAAAAGCAACGATCAATGCGCAGGATCGGAGCAACCAATTAATGTAAAGATGAGTGGCAGAGGATACGAGCAAGAAAGATGAAATTATTCTCATCATTAATTAATTTCAGTCCTGTCGATCCTTTACTCTCTTCCCACTCTTCTTTTTCTTTCTTCGCTTTAGGAAACAATTCCACCTCCCTCTCTTCTCCCTTCTCGATCGATCGATCTCATTGAATTAATCATGCTCATTAATTAATCGAGCTAAAGAAAACGCACGACCATATTAATTAAACCATTAATGTTCAAATGTAAGCAGCTAGCATCCACCATCAACATGTAGCGACGACATTTATGCAAATTATAAAGACCTGCAAAGCTACGTCTGCTAACTAAGTAGTCTCCTGTTTACGTTCGGGTTTAGGCTTCCCGACTTTGTAACACTATTTATTACGCTACGCCCTTTGCCTTCTCACTCCCCTTCTCCATTCCGGAAATTAAAATTTAAGAGATTTGATGAAGCCTGTCACGAAAGACGGATGGACGTCCACAGTCGCCGATCACAGAAATTTATTATTCATAATAAATTTTCCCAGTCACTCTCTCTGAGTCTCCTCATCTGGACAAGACAATCCCCACCATTTTATTAATTACAAGGGTGTATTTTCAAGGTGGAATACGAGGGTATATATATAAATTTAATTTTAGTTTTGGTAGTTTCAAGTGGGATGATGCTATTTGGTTTGGTGTTTCGGAATCACATTTACTTCCCTTGTCTTGTTACTGCGTACTATTCGCGTCGGGTTTGATTTAATGCAGGCAAGAATCCAAAAGGAAGACGCCGCATTTAATGATTGTGTTCCCCAATCCCCGTCAAGGAGAAGCTGTTCCTGAGACACACCGCACCGCGCTCTCGCTCTTTTAAATCAACCTCCTCGCTGCTCCGCCATCGGAAACACGATAGCCAGCAGCGACGCAAACCGACAGAGAGAGAGAGAGAGAGAGGAATGGCCGGTTTAAGCGTTCTCCTGGTGGAATCCCAAGAGTCTTCTTCCTTTCCTAAATACAACCATAGAATCAGCCAAACTTCTCTCCCAAAGAAGCCCTCCTCTGTCTCCGCCGCGGCGGCTCGTCGTTTCTGGAACGCTGCGGCCTCTGCCGGAGGAAGCTGCAGGAAGGGCGCGACATCTACATGTACAGGTACAGGCGAAGTACGTAATAAACCAAAGTACTCCTGTTTCTCTAGCTAGCTCTTTGGAAAGGTAAACGTTTCTCTCGCTTGGACACGCAGGGGCGACCAGGGGTTCTGCAGCGAGGAGTGCCGGCGGCAGCGGATGTTTATGGACGAGGAGGGCGGGTGGAGGGAGGAGCAGTACGGCTTGCTGGTCAGGGAGGTGGTGGTGCCGGTGGAGCGCAGCCGACAGGAGAAGGTGGAGTACGGGGGGCAGGCGGAGGAGTTGGGTTCCACTTCCTGTAGGGTTAAATAGTTGTTCTAATAGTACGAGATGGATGAGCGCGAATGGGAAGGGAGGGAGGGCTGTAGGACTCGGGTCGGGTCGGGTTGGATTGGGTTAGGCTTTCTCCAANAGGAAGCTGACTCTAGATCCTTGACCGAGAAGATTTAAGAAGGAACCTCTACTCAAGTTGAAAAGCTTGAGAAAGAGAACTCCTCCTTGAAAACTCAGTCAAGGACCTTAGAGCGGCTTTAGAACGATTTACTTCGGGTTCCAGAGTCTTGACATGATCCTTGGAAAACAGAAGTCCATTCTAAATCGATCTGGGTTAGGGTATCGAACCAAGTCGAGACAACAGTTCCTACTGCTGTATTGAGCCAATCTAGACCCAAAGTTCAAGCCATGGATACCCAAACTTTGCTTGAACAACCAAGATGGACCAAACCAGTATTGGATCCCCAAGGACAAGATTCATACTTGCCTAATCATTACCATGACTTAGTCCAGGGGGAGCCAATTTAAAAATAATTTTCATAATTAGATAAATTTCTTTTATTCCTTAGTTTTAATGCATGCTTGATTGTTTATTTATTTCTGTAAATTATCATGCTTAGACCTAGGACGGTTAGACTAAGGATTGAAACGATTTAACTGAAATTTGAACAACATAGTATTAGGTGGAGGTGAGATGATAGTACGTTAGGGAAGCCATCTTGGTGGAACTAGCCGAAGCTACCGATCAAGACCAAACTAGTTAGACCAAAATCCTTCAAGGAGTAACTTGAAGATGATTTTCAATAAAAGGCTTGTCAAGGAAAGGGTGATGATCCAATAAGGCTACAGCCAAAGAAGCCTAGTGCCTCGCAAGACTGGAAGCCAATTATGAAATCAAATTCACTTTACTATTGTCAGATTTGAATCTAACACAAATTTTAATTAATCTTAGATTCAACCATTTTTCAAAATAAATTTAAAACTAATTTTTTTTTTCAACTTTTCAAAATTATTCATGTTTTTCAAAATAAAATCCTTACTTCTATTAAAAACCTGTATCACAAAACCCATAAAGATAACGTGATTGATAACCATAGACTGAGTGAGATGGTTAGGATCTAACTCAAATTCATCTGGTTTTTGTACTTTTGTCAAGTAAAAACATTGAATCATGCAATTTAGAGCTTAATTGACTTAATTGTTAGTTGGTCAAAAGAGTCAAACCGGGTGAAAACAGTCAAACTTGGTCAAATAGGTCAATAGTCAAACCATGGTCAGCTCGGGCGCTTGTGACCTATCGGGCGCCCCAGACTTTCTCTTCAACCAAGACAGCAAAAGCTGTCAACCCTACCCAGCTGACCTGGGGGCCTGTGACCTATCGGGCACCTAGGTCTTTGTCTTCATCCAAGGCAGTCAAGTCTGCCAAAAAGCTACCTTTTGACTCAGGCGCCCGTGACCTTACGGGTGCCCCAATGAACTCGGGCGCCCGACCCTTCACGGGCGCTCGTATGACAATATATAAGGAGCATGGCTCCTTCTTCTTCCCCCCACACCAAAACCAAAACCTTCCTTCACTTCTCTTCTTCCCAAGGCGCCCAGACGCTCTTTCCTCGTCTTCAAACGCTCTACTTCAAAACTGCCACCCCGGTATCAATCTTATTATGCATTTTTTAAAGAAATTTTCATTCCTTTTATTTCGCTTATCAAATGCACCATTTTTTTTATTTAGAAAACGTCGTGTCTCACAACCTAACCTCGTGGCCGAACCTAGCCCTGACCCAAGGTTCCCCAACTTAGAATTATTCAACAAGTTTGCCCAAACAACCTATAAGCCTATTAAGACTAGCTTCCTAAATAGGTAATTCTTCACTCAATCATGCCCCTTAGCGATGGACGCGATCAACATTTATCAACTAGATCACCTAGTCTTCTGCACACATCCTATGAACTCGACCCTGTGTGCAGAATTTTACAATAATCTAGTCAAGATTGATGACCTACTCTACTCTACCACAGTACAAGGCACTCCCCTAACCATTTCTCCGACCCTGTTTAATCGGTTTCTCGGACTACGACCTTCGCAGTCTACCTTTTCTTATTATCCTCCGGCCGACCTGCCCTTCGCACCCCCCTATTCGTACATCACACTAGACACTCTTTACTCCTATTTCTTTGGAGATGTGAGAAATCCGTTGGCTTGACGATTTCAATCCGTTGACCTCCGGGTCCAAGATAATGCCCTTTACCGAGTGATAGTTCGATGTGTACTCCCACTTACCACCCGAGATGTCGCGACCATGCGACCGTTTCACGCCTTTTTACTCTACGCCATGATTCATCAACTAGATATCGACATAGGCCTCCACATATTCCACACTATCATTTACGAATCGAGCGTATCTACTCATGATCGAGTACGTACGCCTTACGGCCATGTCATCACTGCCCTTTTTCACCACCATGGTCGCGATATCACTGCCGGGGAGATTATCTCGATGACTGAGTTCGATGAGATAGGGATTAGAAACTTCTCTTTAGCAGGGATAGATATTTTGGCCACGGGGGTCATATCATGGAGATGAGAGAGAGCTAGACGACAGGATGACTCCGACGAGGAAGTGGAGGTAGACGTAGCTGATATCGCAGCCGAGATCAATGAGCAACTATAGGAGCCCCCTCCTCTGACCACTGATCAGCGCATTACCCAGTTGCAGACAGAGATGCACCGCTTCAAGGAGGAGGTTGAGGCCGATCACATCGAGCACATGGATGCCCTCCGAGCCAATCGAGAGGCAAGCGATGCACAATACAGTGAAATGAAGTTGCTGCTTTGATCTTGGCAGCCAGGCCCATCTGACCATCCTGGACCTTCTTTCTAGATGATTTTTAGCCTATTTTAGTATATGGTGGACTATTTGACTACCCCTACTGAGTAGGGTTGACTTGTATTTGACTCGTATTTGACTTTGGTTTGACTTTTCTGGTCCTACTATTGACCAGATGACTCTTATGCATTACTCATTTACTATTTGCCATTTCAATTAGCATGCTAAAATCAGTTATAGGGTTATGCTTAGTAGAATAGGACTGCTCTACTTATGTTTCCTCTCAAACACTATTTTATTTGAAAAATCATTTTTATCTTGAAATTTAAAATGATTTCCGACTTAGTTTTTTTTCAAAAACTTACCCCCTTCAAAACTAGGGCTTTTTCTCAAATGGACTTAGCTTAGGCCCTAACCCTAGAACTGCATGCACCTATAGATCTAGAAGCCAATATCTCACAAGCACCTTAGGGTACTTTTGATTGACAACCTAGACTGGGTTGAGATGCTTAGGTCTATGCTTTGATTCAAGATGCATTAAGTCAGTACATCTGCAGTAATTGGGGCAATAAATACAAATTGAACAGTAATCAGGTTAAGTGTCAAGCTTAGAAAATTTAACTTGATCACATCACTTAACTTCACTAACCCTAGCGAAAGCTACTGTTTATAACAGCTAGTAAGTAGCTAACTGGGTTAGACAGGACCCGAACGAGAAGAATTTAAATTGATTTGGTCCAGTTTATGCTTAGAATTGGTTCAATACAGCACTTTACTTTCCTTACTCAATTTTTTTGCTATATTTTTTTTTATATATGCCAAAGGGGGAGAGATTGGAGAGGAGAGAAAAGAAGTTTTTAAAATTTAAATTTTAAGTTTCAAAAACTTTCATCTCCTTTTTCAAAAAGTAAAGTAACGTAAATTATTTTGAAAATTTTCTAAGTGTTAAAACTTCAAAATTATTTTGGAAAATTTTCTAAGTGTTAAAACTTCAAAATTATTTTGGAAAATTTTCTAAGTGTTAAAATTAATTGGTTTGAAAAATTTTCTAAGTGCTCTTTGGAAAAAAATTTTCTAACTTGAAAATCCTTTTTGAAAACTTTTTAAGTGTTGAAAACCTGAAAAATCCCCTCATGACAAGGACTTAGAAATGTTTTCAAAAACCCCATGTATTTTTGAAAAACTCAGGGGGAGAATTTCTTCCCGGGGGAGGAAATTAAAGTTGGATTGAGAAAATACGATAGAGGGGGGGGTGAATATCGTAAATTGTTTCGGATTGAAAAAGAGAATGCACAGCGGAAAATTAACACAGAAACACACACGAACACAAGGATTTACTTGGTTCGGAGTCGCGGTCTGCTCCTACTCCAAGGCCCACGGTCCTTGATCGTTTACTGCGGGCAATTCTATAATCGCGCAAGTTATTACAAAAATTTGTACAGTAATAGTGCAATAAAAATTACAATTAAGCTCTTTGTTACCGACGCCCGGTGTAGATCGTTCTTCGGTGCGGAGGGTCGTCGTCAGTGCTTGAATCTCGAGATCGGAGGTTTCCGGAGCAGAGCGCTTGAGTCGAAGAGCATAGAGGCGTTGGAAGAATTGATGTCAAAGCCTTAGGGGTCGAGCCCCTTTTATAGTGCATCTGGGGGCGCTTGGGAAGCTGGGGCGCCCTCCACGTGTCTCTCGATCCGCAAACCTTCATCTCGAACTTGGTCAGCCCTTATCCCTCTAGGATCGGGCTCGAGGTTTGACGGGGGTGCCCGAGACACTGAGGGTGCCCTGCTTGACTTGGTCTTGCTGGCTTCTCGGCTAGCTTCAATCCAATTGCTTCGTTGGCTTGGACCCAGGGCGCCCGAGGCATCCGGGGCGCCCGGGACCATGGGGACGCCCGGGATCTTGAGGGCGCCTGCCCCAGTGAGCCTCCGAAGCGTTACTTGCTCAGCTTGTCTTGCCTTCACCTTGGGGGTGCCCGGGACCTCCGGGGTGCCCTGCCCAGCTGCTGCCCCTCTCTTTTGGGGAATTCTGAGCTGCAGAAACTCGTTCCTTCGGTCTTGCATCAAGGGTTAGTACCAAACAAAACAAAGCAAGAATGTTAATGAATTTTACAGCCGTAGCTGTCTTGGTTCTGACTTCGGGTCTCCCAAATGAAACCCTAGGTCGAACCGACGCCTACTGTTCCCTCGACGGGGAACGCGTCCTCACCTACTCCTCTCAGGAGAATTTATCTGTTGCCAACCGGCTCCTCCGGTTGGACTATTGACCCAGCAGTCCTTCGCCAGGTGCCTAGCAGTCCTTCACCAGGTCTTCGTTACCAACCAGTCCTTCGCCTGGTGCCTAGCAGTCCTTCACCAGGTCTTCGTTACCAAGCAGTCCTTCGCCTGGTGCCTAGCAGTCCTTCGCCAGGTCTTCATTACCAAGCAATCCTTCGCCTGGTGCCTAGCATTCCTTCGCTAGGTCTTCGACTCCTAGCTGCCCTTCGCTAGATGCCCAGCAGCCCTTCGCCAGGTCTTAGGGTTTCGATGCCTAGCTGTCCTTCGCTAGGTGCCTAGCAGTCCTTCGCTAGGACTTCAATCTGTACACTCAAGTAACATGTTAGATAAAAATAACATCTTAACTTTTGAACCCTTTGCCATTATCAAAACCCAGGTTCGACTTGGGTGCTGTCAGCACCAACAATCTCCCCCTTTTTGATTTATGGCAACCCGGTTCAAAAAGTTAAGTTAATAATAAACAGGTGAAATACCAGTTTAGTTTCCTCCCCCTGGAAGGAATCTCCCCCTAGGTTTTTCAAAGGTTTGTGGGGTTTGACAAATTTCTAAGTCTAAAAATGGAATTGATTTTTCAACACTTAGACCATTTTTCAAAAGAACTTTTTAGAAAACATTTTCCAAAAAATTTGGTTGGGCACTTGGAAAATTTATTCTTAGAACCTTTACAAAAAAAATTTTCAAGTCAGTAACTTAGAAAGTTTTCTAAACACCTTCTAAAGTTTTTATTACAAAAAAAATTTGATAAAAATTTCAATCTCTTTAATACTTTAAAAACTTTATACTTAGAGACTTTTTTATTAGAGAAGTTTAAAAAGTAAGTACTTAGAGAAAAAACATCTTAGGTCAAGTACTTAGACACAATTTTTGAAAATAGCTCAGGTCAAGTATTTTGAAAACAGCTTAGTTCAAGTACTTTAAAAACAGCTCAGGTCAAGTATTTTGAAAGCAACTTAGATGATTTTACTTTTTGAAAAAAGGATAGAATTTTGAAAATTTTGCAAAAAATTAATAAGATTTAATTTTCAAATCTTCACTCCTTTCCAATCTCTCCCCCTTTGCCATATATCAAAAGAAATAAAGAAATATAGCAAGAAAAAAAAAGCAAAAGAATAATGTGTTGTACTGAACCAATTCAAGGTATAAATTTGGACCAAATCAATTTGAGTTATTTCGCTCGGGTCCTGTCTTACCCAATTAGCTACTTACTAACTGTTATAAACAGTAGTTTTCGCTAAGGTTAGTCAAGGTAAGTATTTTGTTCAAGTTAGATTTTGTGTAACGCCCGCTTTTTTTTTTTTTTATAGACCATCATAAAGCGGCGTTACGTTAACATACTTAGGCATGTAGACATCATAATGCAGCGGAAAACTTTAAACTTACACCTACATGCACTTACTACCATTCCTACCATCATAACATGGAAACTTGGCATATTAACTTTATACTTAGCATCATATCATACTTAGCATCATGCCATATTTTAGCATCATATCATACTTAGCATCATGTCATACATTAGCATCATGTTATAGAGTCATATTCACGTACTTAGTAGTAAAGGTAGAGTTCTATCATAAGACAAACAACCATATGGTCTCTTGGCCAAGTCACTATCACACACATTCTGCAATGCCCTCCTGCTGCTTCCTTTTTATCCCCTTGCGTGATCTGCGGTATAAGAAAATAAGACTATAAGCACACAGGCTTAGTAAGACTCTTTCCTACCCACTAAAATCATCCGTCACTTAATCATAAACATATGAAACATTTGCATACTTAATGCTTTACTTAGATCGTCATCCTTATCATCACTTAGCATTCATTCGACATGTCATGGACATGGCTTCATCATATTCATAGCATGACATAAACATAACCCTAAGCATTCATGTATGGCATCATACTTGACATAAACATAAACATCGTAAACATTCAAGCATGGCATAAACATAAACATCATAAATATTCATAGCATGGCATAAACACAATCCATAAACATCGTAAACATTCATAGCATGGCATAATACTTGGCATGGACATAAAATCATGGCATAACCTAATTAAAATCATGGCATCCTATACTAGCATGAGCATAAATAAAATAATGGCATTCTAACATAACATAAGCATAATTAAATCATGGCATCCTAAACTAACATGAACATAAATAGAAGCATGACATCCTAACTTAGCATAAACATAATCAAAGCATGACATTCTAAACTAGCATAAAATCATGGCATCCTAAACTAACATGAACATAAGTAAAATCATGGCATAAAATCATGGCATTAACATAGATAAATCATGGCATAAAAATCATGGCATAAACATAAATAAATCATGGCATAAAAATCATGGCATAAACATAAATAAATCATGGCATAAAAATCATGGCATAAACATAAATAAATCATGGCATAACCATCCTTTTCATGAACATACTTTTCATAAACATACTTTTCATAACATAATGCATAACATGAATGGATGCATGTAGCAACTGTGCATATATATATATAAAGATGCTTAATCTTTAAAACATGCTTTTAAATCATCATCATAACATCATTGGGCCCTGGCTTGTACCACATTCATTCATCATATGCGCGCATCCCTATTAAATACGAGGTAGCTAATCTCGACTTACTAGGGTAAGGACAGCATCATCGGTAGTCCCGAACCGTAAGGACAGCATCATCGGTAGTCCCGAACCGTGGACAGCATCATCGGTAGTCCAGAACCGTGGACCTTACTTAGGTCTGGTACAAGCCCATAAAATAAAATAAATTACTTTGCATGCTTCATCATTCATAAGTCATTCATGGCATACTTATCATAACATAACTTGTTACGGCTCGGCCCGTCTACCGGCCCATTTACCGGTCCATATGACCGTTGTACCGTCGACCATCGACCGTGCCGTTTAGCATATTCATTCATTCATCATACTTAACCTTCATTCATCATTTTCATTCTTATCATGCATAACCATGGCATATCATTCATAAACATGGCATATCATTCATAACATGGCATATCATCCATAAACATGGCATATCATTCGTAAACATGGCATATCATTCATAACATGGCATATCATTCATAACATAGCATATCATTCATAAACATAAATCACATCTTACCATAGGGCCATTGGGACCCTTACTTGAAATAAATCTTAACTTTTACCCTATTAACCCTTATATGGCCGAAACTTGTGGAGTCCCATGGCCATGTGAAAATTCACACAATCGCCATCCATCATCCTTATATCATGGCAACACATAAACATAAGTTGAGGTTAAAGACTCAACCCTAACCCTTGGGTCCTTGGGATTGGCCGAACCATATGGGGCCTCTAGGGTACCCCAAAAATTCCCAAAATTTATACTTAACCTCTACACATCATGAGGGAACATTAAATGATATTATCCTGATTTTTAACATATTTTTAGACATTTAAAACATGGGGGCCGAAACCCTTGAACTTAAGGTTCTGGGTTTTGCTTCTTTCATGTTGGCTGAGACATATGAGGCCTCTAGGGTATCCCAAAAATTCCCAAAAATTATACTTAATGTCTAAACATCATAAGGGAACATTAAATAACATTATCATGATTTTTAACATATTTTTAGACATTTAAAACATGGTGGCCGAAACCCTTGAACTTAAGATTCTGGGTTTTGCTTCTTTCATGTTGGCCGAGACATATGGGGCCTCTAGGGTATCCCAAAAATTCCCAAAAATTATACTTAATGTCTAAACATCATAAGGGAATATTAAATAACATTATCATGATTTTTAACATATTTTTAGACCTTTAAAACATGCTGGCCGAAACCCTTGAACTTAAGGTTCTGGGTTTTGCTTCTTTCATGTTGGCCGAAACATATGAGGCCTATAGGGTGTTCCAAAAATTCCCAAAAATTTTACTTAACTTCTAAACATCATAAGGGAACACTAAATAACATTATCATGATTTTTAACATATTTGTAGACCTTTAAAACATGCTGGCCGAAACCCTTGAACTTAAAGTTCTGGGTTTTGCTTCCTTCATGTTGGCCTAAACTCTAGGGTGTCCTAGAGTACTCCAAAAATTCCCAAAAATTATAATTAACTTCTGAACATCATAAGGGAACATCAAATAATATTATCATGATTTTTAGCATAATTATGGACCCTTAAAACATGCTGGCCGAAACCTTTGAACATAGGAACCTTGATTTTGTTTCCCTTCAACATTAAATCCGAAACTAACCCATATATCATGCCAAAAATCATGGAAATCATTGGTAACTATTATACCACAGGTGAGGGAGTCTTACCTTGGGTTTCTAGATTTTTAGACCTTGGATGGAAAGAAGGAAGAAGACTTGACCACACCTAGCCCTTGGAAACTTTGAGAAGCCCTTAGATCTAGGAGGATGAGACCTTTTGTGGAGTTTTCTCAAGGGAGAATTCCTCCTTGTGTGCTCGGCAAGAATGGAGAAGGAAGAGAGGAGCAAATGCAATTGATGGCATGAAGAATGAAACTCCCAAACCCCCTTATTAATCAACCATTAAAGTGGTGAATGAAGAGTTTTCCATGGCCCTTCATCTTCTTCTACCATTTAACCACCATTCACCTCCTTTCCTCACAAGAATTCCTTGCTAGGTGAGTTGGTTAAAGCATTCATTGTTGTACAAGAGGTCCAAGGTTCAATCCTTGGACCATGCACCTTTATTTTTATTTTATTTTTCAACCTTTTCCTCTAATTTTCGAAAGTTCCCTTTTATTTCGAAAATCCTCCAAAAATCACCCATAATTATGCTAATATTCCTAAATAAAATTCTTTTATATTTATATTAATTTTACCTAATTTATATTAATTTTACCTAATTAATACCCATTTTTGGAGCCCATTTAAAGCTCATTAGTACCTAATTCCTCCATTAAAATAGAAAAATTAGGCTAAGACTTACCCATAATCATGCTAATATGCCTAATTAAATCCTATTTATATTTATACTAATTATTACCGAAATCCACCTATAATCATGCTACTAAAAACCCACATAAAGCCCATTAGTACTTAGTTTTCTCAATTTAAATGAGAAAACATGGATTTTCTAGGCCAAAGTTCTCCTTAATATTTCTAGGTCCCTTGGAAAATTATTTAAACATGCTTAATATTTTAAGAAAATATTAAGAGAATTTTCCGGGTCGTTACATTTTGTAAGCTTGACACTTAACCTGATTACTGTTTAATTTGTGTTTAGTGCCCCAATTACTGCAGATGCACTGACTTAAAGCATCTTGAATTAAGGCAAAGACCTAAGCATCTCAACCCATTCTAGGTTATCAGTCAAAAGTACCCTAAGGTTCTTGTGAGATGCTGACTTCTAGATCTATAGGTGCATGCAGTTCTAGGGTTAGGACCTAGACTAAGTCCATTTTTGAAAAAAGCCCTAGTTTTAAAGGGGGTAATTTTTCTTAAGAAAAACTAATTCGAAAAATGATTTTGCAAATTAAGTAGAAACTGATTTTAAAATCAAGTAATAAAACAGTTTTAAGAAAAACAGAAGTAGAGTAAGCCTATTCTACCAAGCATAATCCTGATAAGAGACAGATAATCAAGTAAGCATCAAGCAGCTAGATATAATTAGTGCATAGAAGTCAACTGGTCAAAGCAAGGACCAGCATAGTTAACCATAGTACAATAAGTCAACCAGGGACTAAGAGGAGGAGCCCGGAGGAAAAAAATGGACTGGGCTGCCAAGAGTGGAACAGTGACATCATCTCATTATATCGCGCGTCGTTGGTCTCTCGATCGGCCCTGAGGGCATTCATATATTCCATGTGTCGGGCCTGATTTGCCTCCATTTCTTCCGCATGATTTGCCTCCACTTCCTCCCGGAGGCTGTGGATCTCAGTCTCAAGCAGTGTCAGTCTCTCGCCAAACGTCGGAGGTGCGGGTTCGTCTATGTGCTCCCGAGCTTCAGCCGCGAGATCAGCTACGTTGACTTCTACCTCCTCGTCGGAGTCGATCTGAACTCCGGCTCGCTGACGTCTCCACGATAAAACCCCGGTACCCGATACCTCTATACCAACTAGGGAAAAGTTCTTAAAACCTATCTCATCAAATTCAGTCATCGCGGTCATCTCTCCATCAGTAATGTTACGACCGTGATGATGAAGAATGGAGGTGATGATGTGGCAGTAAGGGGTGTGTACCCGCCCCTGAGTGGTAACACTGGACGCATATAGAATCGTGTGGAACATGTGGAGTCCAATGTCGATATCAAGATGATGGATCAATGCGTACAGAAGGAAGGTGTGAAATGGTCGCATGGTAGCGTCGTCTCTCGTGGATAAAGGTAAAATGCAGCGGACTAAAACTCTATAAAGAGCATAGTCCTGGACCTGAAGGTCAACAGACTGAAATCGTCTGGCCAAAGGGTTTCTAGCATCCCTATAAAAGTAGGAGTGTAGAGTGTCTAGGTCAATGTGAGAGTAGGGAGCATCAAAGGGAGGATCCCTAGGAGGATAACAGCAAAAGGTGGACCGAGAGAGTCGTAGTCCAAGAAATCGATTGAGCAACGACGGTGTGATTGTCAAGGGCATCCCTTGAACGGTGGTGACAAACATAAGATCATTCTGTCTAACTATGTTGTTATAGAATTCTGCACATAAGGTTGTGTTAATGGGATGAGTGCAGAAAACAAGGTTGTCTAGTTGGTAAAAGTTGATAACATTCATGGCCAATGGACAAGATTGAGTGAAGAATTGCCTATTTAAGTAACTCGTCTTTATAGGTTTATATGTTGTTCGAGCATATTTATTGCAAAGTTCCAAGGTTGGGAACCTAGGGTCGGGGCTAGATTCGGTACCGGGGTTTGATTGGTTTGCTTGACGTTTTCTAAGATAAGAAGCATGTGTTGGACCTTGAATGGCTAGAGAGGGGGGGTGAATATAGCCAGACACCGATATTTAGCGCTTATCGAATTTCTACACTTCAAACGTTAGTAGCACAGCGGAAGCTAAAAGAAAAACAGAGTATGCAGAAATAAAAACGCTAAGCTAAGAGCAAACACAAGAACGCTAACAAGAGGATTTACAAGGTTCAGGGATAAATTGCCCCTACTCCTTGGCGTGCCCTTAAGGTGGGCGATCCCTTGATCGTCGGCAGATCAAGCCCGGTGAACACCGGATAAAATGCAACCTCCTTCTCGGTGGAGTAACCTCTCCACAGCGTTTCAACAAGGATAAATGTTTAAGCACAATGAAACACAAGAAAGATCTTACTTAGCACTTAGGACAGCAAGAACTCAGACAAACTTCTCCCGAGCTCCACTCAGCGCAGATCTCACGCAAGAATCCCCTTCTTCGTGTCTTCTCGCTGATGGACTCACCAAGCTTTTTGACTCTTCTTCCCAATGCTCAAGTAATAGATTGTTGCTTCAAAGGATTGCAGTTGCTTGCTCAAAATGATGGAACATCGGATCGCACAAGCAAAGTATGGAGAACTGATCGCGCGTATGCAGTATTGTTGTCGAAGTAAGTGTTGTAGAGACTGGTTCGCCCAAGCGCTTAAGTCTCTTCCACTCAGCTCCAGGTCACCACCTCACTGCAGCCTCCAGCTGCTCACCTGCAACACTTAGCTACCACTGAACTCTTCCTGGACTCCCTAAGCTTCCCTCAGCCAAGCTCCAGTCAGTAGCTCCAGTCTGCAGCTCCAGCCGTTCAACCTGAGATGGCAAATGGACAAACCTGCTCCAAGGAAAGGCCTCCTTTGCCTCTCCTTGAGTGTTTGAATCCATCCCTGTCACCTGCAGCTTAATCAGACCATTAGAACAACATATCAAGCAGAAAATCAAGTATCAGAGATCGAGCGCAGAGAATCAGATACGTTCAGACGCGATCAGAGCTTCTGACAATGCAATTTGAATTAAAGTGATCAGTCACCGGACCGATCAGGACTATCCCAGACCGATCAGGCTCCAAGATGATCGGTCCACAGTGAGAAACTTGGGATCGCAAGCTCGTATGATCGGTCACCCTGATCGGTCAGCAGATCATTCACCAAACCGATCCCGAAGTCAGCCTACCACAATCCCGCCCAGAATCCACTGGCTGATCGGTCATCAGACCGATCAGGCTGCTCCCAGACCGATCAGGCTCCAGCCTGATCGGTCAGGGTGAGAAACCTCGCGACAGTTGATCGTTTAGTCTGATCGGTCATGATTTCTCCCTGATCGGTCACCAGACTGATCAAGAGCCGATCAGTAGGTTTGCCAAAAACCTACTGGATGCTCCCTGATCGGTCACCGGACCGATCGGGAGCAGATCAGCAGGGGAACTCAACCCACTTGTGAGCTCCCTGATCGGTCACCAGACCGATCAAGAGCTATGTAGTGAGTGAAACGCATACTCCCAGATCGGTCAGTCATCGCTGGATTGGTCACTAGACCGATCCACGAAGGAGTACCGTGCCAACCTCCCTGATCGATCACCAGACCGATCCAGGGGCTCCAACCTAGCCCTCCAAGCTAGGGTTTCATCCAACCTAGCCCTCCAAGCTAGGACCTGACCCTCCAAGCCAGGATTTTTCACCTAACCCTCCAAGTTGGGACTTTTCACCTAACCCTCCAAGTTAGGACTTTTCACCTAGCCCTCCAAGCTAGGACTTTTCACCCAACCTTCCGAGTTAGGACTTTTCCACACCTAGCCCTCCAAGCTAGGATTTTTCACCTAACCCTCCAAGTTGGGACTTTTCACCTAACCCTCCAAGTTAGGACTTTTCACCTAGCCCTCCAAGCTAGGACTTTTCACCCAACCTTCCGAGTTAGGACTTTTCCACACCTAGCCCTCCAAGCTAGGATTTTTCACACCTAACCCTCCAAGTTAGGATTTCCGCAAACCTAGTCCCACTAGGTATGCCTAGTCCACGACCAGGACTTAAACCCAATCATAACCATAATTATCAATCTAAACTAAAATCGATGTCAACACCAAAACAATAATCAAGGTCAGACTGCATCAACAATCTCCCCCTTTTTGTTTTTGACAATCCGATTTTAAGTTTAGGGATTCGAAATCATTTTCCTCAAATTTCAGAATCATAGGGGAATCAGGATCCTCCCCCTACAACATTATCATCCCAAACTTAACCAACCTCACTCTCCCCCTTTGTCAAACATCGAAAAGGGTCTAGAGAGGTTGTTAAGTTTAATCATACTCCCCCTCAACTCTAGGGGTATCCCAAAACAACAAAGGTATGATTTGATAGAATTTTGAAGGGATATGAAAACATATGATAAAGATAAGGCATGACAAAACAATCATATGTATCATATGAACATGACATCATAAGCATAATCATAGCAACAAATGATATCAGATGAATGGAGTATAAGCAAAATCTATGCATAGAAGTAAGACATAAAACATAGCCTGGAAAGTCAAGTGCATCATACATCAAAACCAGACAACTAAGTAGATGCATCAAAATCAAGGCAAAAGCGGCACAAGGCCATAAGAGTCATGAGACATACATCCCAAAAGTCACACAGTCACAACAGTCAGAGAGTCAAATCACAAGCAGATGCAGAGTATATCAACCATCGGCGGGGGGGGGGTCATCGTCCTGCATAGGGTCATCCATCGTGTCGTCATCATGAATAACAGACCCTGGTGCAGCATTGCCAGAGGGCGCACCTCCAGGAAATGTGTACCGGCGCCACTCATCATACCAAGTCTGCTGCAGCATACGGACCCCGGAGACATCTGACTCCACCGTGGTCAGTCTGCGGTCGAAGGAGCGAAAACCCGAGCGGACCTCCTCGCGATAGAGCTCTCTCAAGTGAAGATCATGATGGATCGTCCAATCTAGCTCGAAAATCTGCCAGCGTAGGTCCGGGTCCGGCTCATAGTCGTAATCGGCAGCAGCAGCGGGAGCCTCCTGATATGTCGCAGCATCGGCTGGTGCCTAAAAATGTGGACCTCCCCCAAGTAGATCACCAAGACCCCTCCCATCCTTCCAAACCAGTGCCCGATCGTGATCTCGAATAATGATACCAGACTTGGCGAATGCTCTCCGGCCAAGCCGACAATCCTGTCTGACCATGGGCACTGTCCTGCCCTTAGTGACATCAACACCTACTGACATAAGCTAGTTAATGATGACATGACCAATGGCATATAGACTGTGCGTCGGATCGGCTCTCTATAGGATAGGATGGACTGAAAAATACTCTCCATGATGTCAATGTCCTTGCATCGGTGCATACCATAGAGCATTAGACAATGATAGGGACGGATCTCAGTCAAGGGCTTTGAAGTGATCGGCAAGATACAGTTTGTGATGATCTTGAAAAGGATGTAATCGATAGGAGAGAGACGGAGTGCTGCAAAAGTCGAAAAATCAGGACCCAATTCTTCAAGCCCGGCTGGGCGGGGATGTCCAAAGAAATGCTGATAAATAGTGTCGGGGGTAATATCGGCAAAAGGAGCCAACAAAGGGTCTGGGAGCTCAGGATAAATAGAATACAGGTTAGGCGATCGTCGACCGCCTAGATACTCCGCTAGAATCTCATAAGAGAAATCGAGATTTCTCTTTGCTATGCGAGTGGTGAATTCAAAACCTCCTTGAGGCCCTTGTTGAAGATTGTTGTAAAACTCCGAGACAAGATCATAGTTTATCGTCCGCTCCAAGGAGAGGAGAAAGCCAAGGTTGTAGAAGGTTACTATCTCCATGATGGAGGGACAGTGCTCGGATAGAAATAGAACGTCAATTGATCGGCAGGAGAGCAACTTGAAGGTTCTGGATTGAAATGCCTGTTCACAGGCAGCATTGGGAAAACGGGAACTTGATGAAGGCTGAGGCCTTCTGGAGGGCACGGAGGAAGAAGGGGCTTTGCCCTTTGAGCTGCCCTCCGCTGATTCTTTCCCTTTGGATGACTTTCTAAAGGATTGAATAGGTCATGACAACCGATTTGATCAAGATGAAGAGAAATCAAGACACAGATTCGAATATTGATACAATCACGATTAAAGGATCACATGGTCAAGATATTCATCAAGTTAATCATAATAGAAAATGAGCAAATGAACATAGGTTTGATCAATGGAGTAAGATGTGATCAAAGGAGATTAGGTTTAATCAGTAAAATTGAAAGGTCATGGTAAGGGAGGTCACGGCAAAAACATAGAGTCACGGTAATGGCACACACAGCACAAAAGACAAGTTATGATTAGCATAAGTTCATAATCTAAGAATTGATCTGAAATGAAAACCAACAAAACTCTTACTTAGGTGCCATGATGTTGATTTGAGAAGATTCTGAAGGCTCAAAGGAGAGCTCGCGCAGGGGAAAGAACACGGCGCAAGAAATGTACTCAAGACCTTGAGCAAGAGGGAAACTTGCCGAAGACAAGGAAGAGCTCGCAGGACAACCGCACGCACACAGGAGCTCACGCGCAAGAGGAACTCACACACAAGGAAGAACACGCGCAGGGAGGAGGAAACACATGAAGAAGATCGCGTGGGAAGGTGTTTCGGCGCTAGGGCTTGGGGAATAAGGGGTTTTTGTGAAGTTATTAGGTTGGTGGATCAGTCCACCAATCGAAATTTAATGTGATCGAATGGATCACCATTCGATTTGGTAGCGCCCAGACCGATCAGGCTTCGGCCTGATCGGACTGGCCTGGTCCTGATTGGTCGGGGTGACCGATCAAGCAGGCTCCTGATCGATCGGCTGATCGATCAGGAAGCGATCAGAAGGTTTGGAGGTTTTTCCCGTGAGCCCCCTGATCGGTCTGTGGACCGATCAAAACAGGATGCTAGATCGGTCCGGGGACCGATCCAGACCAACACAGAGAGTTTGGTCAATTTTTGCGACGTGTTTTGTGACCCCTCTGATCGGTCTGTGGACCGATCACCACAGTGGGCGCCAGATCGGTCTGGGGACCGATCCAGACCAGCATAGTGGGTTTTGACAGTTTAGGAGCTGGATCGGTCCGTTGGACCGATCAGTCATACTCCTGATCGGTCCGATGACCGATCAGGCTTCCTGAAATTCCTGATACGATCTGAAACTTTCAGTTTCAGTCTTCCAAGTGTTTTTGACAAGATCTGATGAGAGTTTATCGATATTGGAAGTTGTCTCTTGACTAAAATTGATCCCTGAACAAGGATCAAAGGTCCTTATGGGTGTAACAATCACTTTGCTCCACCCAAGTGTAGTCAAACTCAATCAACAAACATTCAAGCAAATTTAAACAAGTTTGTATCAAATTCAAGTTTCCAATCAAGTTTCCTTGATTGGAATGTCCAAGTATGATCATAGAGCCAAGTACACATGTGTTATGCATTGGTTTTCCCCATACTTGGTCACCGAAGTGATTTTTATCTCGTCAACCAAATTTTGTTGGATCGAGAGAGTCGATAGAGGGGGGGTGAATATCGGAAAGCGTTCGGATTTGAGATAGAGAAATTGCACAGCGGAAGATTAAAAACAAACACACGCAAACACAGATATTTTTACTTGGTTCGGAGCCTAGGTCGACTCCTACTCCAAGGCCCACGGTCGTTGACCGTTTACTGCGGGCAATTCTATATTTTTGGAAAATGGTTTACAAATCAATATTACAATTGCAGTATCGTAAACACAAAAAGGAAATTGCTCTTCGTTACCGACGTCCGATGTAGATTGACTTTTCGGAGCGGAGGGACGTCGTCGGCTCGAGTTGGGAGGTTTCCGGAGCAGAGCGCGGGAGCAGAAGAGCGTAGAAGCGTTGAATGAAGTGTTGTCCTGAGCCTTGGGGTCAAGGGCCCTTTATATAGCCCTGGGGGCGCCCGGATCGTCGGGGGCGCCCTCCCCACGTGTCGGTCGATCCGGCATTTGCTCGGTCAGCTTTTGATCCCTTCAAATTCGGGATCAGCTTTGACCGGGGCGCCCGGAACGCTCGGGGCGCCCGTATTGACCGGGTCAAGATCTCATCTGTTGGCTTCGAGGGGAGCTGCTTCGGTAGTTGGCGCTGGGGCGCCCGCAGCATGCGGGGCGCCCGCGCGATGGGGGCGCCCGGAGCATCCGGGGCGCCCCGACAGTCAACTGTCGAAGCGGTTTTTGCTCTTGCTGGTTGGTCTTCACCTTGGGGGCGCCCGGAACATCCGGGGCGCCCTGCTCAGCTTCTGCCTCACTCCTTTGAGGCTCTCTGAGCTGCAGACACTCAGTCCTTCGGTCCTGCATCCAGGGTTAGTCCAAAAAGCAGTAACATATTAATTTTTATACAGCCTTAGCTGTCTTGGTTCTGACTTTGGGCTTCCAAAATGGAGCCCTAGGTCGAACCGACGCCTACTGTTCCCTTGACGGGGAACGCGTCCTCACCTACTCCTCTCGAGAGAATGTACCTGATGCCAACCGCTCCTTTGGTTGGACTTTTGCCTGACGGTCCTTCGCCAGGTCTTGGATACCGAGCTGTCCTTCGCCGGTGCCTAGCATTCCTTCGCTAGGGCTTCAGTCCCAAGCTGTCCTTCGCCTGGCGCCTAGCAGTCCTTCGCTAGGGCTTCAGTAGCCTGGCATTCCTTCGCCAGTGCCTAGCAGTCCTTCGCTAGGGCTTTTTCCCCTGGCATTCCTTCGCCAGTGCCTAGCAGTCCTTCGCTAGGGCTTTTTACCCTGGCATTCTTTCGCCAGTGCCTAGCAGTCCTTCGCTAGGTCTTTTTACCCTGCACACTAGAGTAACATATTAGATAACAAGTAAGACTTAACTTTTGAACCCTGTTGCCATTATCAAAACTCAGGTTCGACTTGGGTGCTTTCTACACCAACAATCTCCCCCTTTTTGATTTATGGCAACCCTGGTTCAAAAAGTTAAGTTTAATCAAGGCATACAAAAATTACCTTTTGTTCCCTCCCCCTGGAAGGAATATCCCCCTAGATTTTTCAAAAATTCGTGGGGTTTTCGACACTAAGTTCCAAGTTTAAAGTTTGGATTTTTACTTAAAAAAATGATACTTATAGAGAATTTTTGAGTTCAAATACTTAGAAAATTTTGAAAGCTTAAGTTTGTTTAGACAAATTTGAAAATTTAAGTTTAAGAAGGATTTTAAAACTTTAGTTTGAGTACCAACAATTTGAGAGTTTTAAGTTCATGGTACTTTCAAAAAGTTTTGAAAACTTCAAGTTTTAAAGTACTTCGTGAATATAACAAACCTAAGTACTTCTGAAAAGCTTAAGTATTTCTGAAAAAACTTAAGTACTTTTGAAAAGTTTTGAAAAGTAAAAAGGTTTTGACAAGCTTAAGTACTTTGAAAAGTAAAAAGGTTTTGACAAGCTTAAGTACTTTGAAATACTTAGTACTTTAGTACTTAAAAAACTTAGTACTTTAGAAAAGCTTAGTTAAGTACTTTTTGAATAAAGGATAGATTTTGAAATTTTGAGAGACAACAACAAAAATTTTAAATTCTCTCCTTTTATATCTCTCCCCCTTTGCCATATATCAAAAACAGATAAATATATCAGAAATTAAATTGCATGAAGGAAATAACTTTCATAAAAAATATTTGCATGATTTTGCTGTACCGAACCAATTCATGATAAGACTTAAACCAAATCAATTAATTTTCTCTTGTAGGGACCTGTCTAACCCAATTAGCTACTTACTAACTGTTATAAACAGTAGTTTTTGCTAGGGTTAGTCAAGTTAAGTGTTTTGTTCAAGTTAGATTTTCTAAACTTGACACTTAACTTGATTGCTGTGTAAGTTGTATTTAGTGCCCCAATTACTGCAGATGCACTGACTTAAAGCATCTTGAATTAAGGCAAAGACCTAAGCATCTCAACCCTTTCTAGGTTATCAATCAAAAATACCCTAACGTGCTTGTGAGATGCTGGCTTCTAAATCTATAGGTGCATGCAATTCTAGGGTTAGGGCCTAGGCTAAGTCCATTTGCGAAAAAGTCTTAGTTTTAAAAGGGGGTAGTTTTGAAATAAAACTAAGTCGGAAAAGATTAAAAAACTGATTTTAAAAACAACAGTTTTTCAAAATTTATTTAGAAACTGATTTTTAAATCAAGTAAAGCAAGAAAAAAATTTGAGTTATTCTATTCTACTGAGCATAATCCTACATAGGGGCAGTCAAATAGGATAGAACAAGTACTCATTTCCATAAGTCAGCTAGTCAAATAGAACAGCACAGTCATACAAGACAGGCATAAGTCAACCCTACTGAGTAGGGGCAGTCAAATAGTTACTAGTACAATGCTGAGGAAATCTAGGACGAGGGTCTGGGATGATCAGAGGAGCCTGGCTGCCAGGATCGAAATAGGGTCATCATCTCGTGATACTGTGCATCTCTGGTCTCCCTCTAAGCTCTAAGGGCACTCATGTAATCGGTGTAGTAGCCTAGATTTGTTGCCATTCCTTCATCGTGGTTCGCCTCCACTTCCTCTCGGAGACTCTGGACCTGTGTCTCCAAATGTGTCACTCTCTCGTAGAGTGTCAGTGGAGCGGGCTCGTCTATGTGCGCTCGGGCAGCTACCGCTATATCTCCAACATCATCGTCTACCTCCTCGTCTGAATCGATCGGAGCCCCGGCCTGCTGTCATCTCCAACTCAGAACCCCGGTGGCCGATATCTCTAGACCCGCTAACGAGAAGTTCCTAAATCCTATTTCATCAAAGTCGGTCATAGCGGTTATTTAACCCATGGTAATGTCACGACCGTGGTGATGAAGGAGAGAGGTGATGATGTGGCAGAATGGAGTGCGCACTCGTCCCTGGGTCGTAACACTGGACGCATGCAGAATAGTATGAAACATGTGTAGTCCTATGTCAATGTCAAGGTAATGGACCAGGGCATACAGAAGGAAGGCATGAAAGGGTCGCATGGTCCCGAGATCTCTAGTAGAGAGTGGTAAGATACAGCGGACCAGGACTCTGTACAGGGCATAGTCCTGTGGCTGAAGGTCAACGGCTTGGAATCGTCTATTTGCGGGGAGTCTAGCTTCCCTATAGAAATAGGAGTGGATGGTGTCTAAGGTAATGTGAGAGTAGGGAGGATCAAATAGAGGATTCCTAGGTGGATAGCAGCAAAATGTGGACTGGGAGGATCGTAGTCCAATCGGGATCATTTAATGCTTCATCAATCTTTCTAGGTTCAATTTCGGAAATTAAAGCAACTTCATTAACCTAATTCCTAAGGAATGATCTAGTTCTAACCCCATGATGGATATCTCCAACAATTTGGTCTTGGGGATGACTAGAGGCTAATCTTGTTTGCCTAGGTGTTGGTGGTGCTCCTTGAATGGTTTCACTAGACACAAGCTCAGCCTCAGGATCTGACTAATCTATGTGTTGTCTAGGCTCACCTTCATCGGACTCATTATCATCAACAACAATTGAAGTTTCATTCAAACTTAGTCTCCTAAGTTCGAGTTGAACTCCTTCTACATTTTTTGATTAGTCATTTGCTTTTGGAATTTCTTCAAAAACCACATCAGAAGACTCTTCAACCAATCTAAATTTCTTATTGTAGACTCGGTAGGCTTTGCTAACTAGAGAGTACCCGACCAGTATCCCTTCATCAGCCTTAGCCGTGAACTTTCCAAGGTGGTCCTTGGTGTTTAGGATGAACACCTTACAACCAAACACCCTAAGGTGTTTAACTGTAGGTGGTTTTCCAAACCAAAGTTCATGGGGAGTCTTACCTAAGAACCTATGGATGATGACTCGATTTTGCACGTAGCAAGCTGTATTTACAGCTTCGGCCCATAAGTAACTCGGTAGTGAGTACTCATTGAGCATGCTTCGTGCAGCCTCTTGTAGAACACGGTTCTTCCTCTCTACAACACCATTTTATTGTGGTGTTCTAGGAGTAGAGAACTCATGTCTATACCCTCTTTCTTGACAAAACTCTAAAAATCGTTGGTTTTGAAATTCACCTCCATGATCACTTCTTTTTGTCTTAATTGTTGATGATTTTTCATTTTCAACCCTTCTACAAAAAGAAATTAAAACATCTAAGGTTTGGTCCTTATAATTTAGAAAATATGTCCAGGTATATCTAGTAAAATCATCAATGATAATAAAGCAATATCTACTACCATTCAATGATATAATAGTGCTACAATCAAACAAGTCCATATGAAGTAAATCTAAAGCGGTAGATGTACTTACAGCGCTTTTACCTTTATGTGCAGATTTTGTTTGCTTACCCATTTGACATGCATCACAAAGTTTGTCCTTTTCATACTTGATGCTTGGTAAGCCATGAACTAATCCCTTGTTGGCCAACTTCCGGATGTTCTTCATGTTAACATGTGCTAGTCTCCGGTGCCAAAGGGTGGACTCCTCTTCTTTTGACATGAGACACTTAGCAAAAGCATTAGTAGCACTTTTAAAAGAGACTTGGTAAATGTTATCTACTCTTGTTCCTACTAGTACCGTGTCAAAATTGTCATGTTGTCTAACTAGACATTGACTTGTTTGAAAATCAATTGTGTAACCCGCATCACACAATTGACTGACACTTAGGAGATTAAATGTCATCCCCTTGACTAGAAGGATATTCTTAATCCTAAAACATTTGGATATTTGAATGTCTCCTATTCCTATAACCTTAAGACTACCATTGTTACCAAATGAAACATTACCTCTACTTTTTCTTTGAAGTGTGGTAAACAATGATCTATCCCTAGTCATATGTTTGGAGCATCCACTATCAACGAACCAAGTTGATAGATGCTCCCCCTCAATCATAACCTACACAATTCGAAAAATAGAAGTTTTAGGTACCCAAACCTTGGGACCTAAAGCACCTACTAAACAAGACTTAGGCACCCATGCCTTGACAACTTTCTTTTGGACTCTAGGTGTCTTAGATTGTCTCATATCAGTCCTAGACATCAAAGACACGAATGATGGTTCTTTGGGTCGGTAACCAATACCGGCCCTATTGTAGACCGCCCTTTGGGCATTCAAGATCATGTCTAGGGTCTTTGAGCTTGTTGAGAACTTCTCAAGAATACTCTTGAGCCTCTCAACTTCACTCTTTAATGATTTGTTTTCATCCTCTAGCAATTCAACATGCAAATCATCTACATCCTCATCCCTAGAGGACTTCAATTGTTCAACCTCAATTTTCAAAGATTTAATCTCATCCTCTAACATTTCAACATGCAAATCATCTATGTTCTCATCCCTAGATGATTTCAATTGTTCAACTTCTAATTGCAATAATTTAATCCTATTTTTTGACTTTTTCAGCATATTGGTTAAGCATGCAATTGCTCTATAACATTTTTCAAGTTCGGGAGAGGTTACCTTTTCATCATCCGAAGATGATGAAGCCGCGTTTGAGGAGTCGAAAGATTCATCACTGCTTTCTTTTCCAAGAGCCATGAGTGCCACATGCCGTATGCTCTTCTCCTCCTCTTCATCGGATGAACTTGAGGAGGATTCATCCCAAGTAGCCTTCAAGGTCTTCTTCTTCTTCTTGGATCTATCCTCCTTCTTCTTGGATTTCTCCTCCTTCTTCTTTAGCTTTGGGCATTCACTCTTGAAGTGCCCTTTCCTGCCACACTCATAACAAGAGACATTAGACTTATCAACTTTAGCTTCACTAGGGTTACCTTTACCCTTAAAGCGTTGATTCTTCCTCATCATTCTTCTAACGAAATTGGTCATCTCGGAGGAAGAAGAGCTGCTGCCATCTTCCTCGGATTCGGACTTGGATTCGGATGAGGAAGAAGATGATGAGACTTCCTTCTCCTTCTTCTTCGCCTTCTTCTTCTTGTTCTTTTCTCCTGCAACTAAGGCAATCCCCTTCTCCTTGGGGCCTTTGTTAGCCATTTCATGCAATTCCATCTCACAAAATAAATCATCTAACTTGACAATTGATAAGTCCTTGGAGACTTTGTAGGCATCCACCATGGATGACCACAAAGCATTCCTTGGAAATGCTTTTAACACATACCTCACAAGGTCGCGATTTTCGACCTTTTCATCAATAGAATGAAGCCCGTTGAGGACTTCCTTGAACCAGCTATGGAGTTCACTTACGGTTTCATTCTCCTTCATGGAGAGGTTTTGGAGTTGGTTGAGGAATAAGTCCCTCTTGGCAATTCTTGAGTCACGGGTGCCCTCGTGGAGTTCTATGAGCTTGTTCCATAAATCTTTTGCACTTGAAAATGGACCAACCTTGATGAGTTGGTCTTTGTTCATGCCACATTGTAGGGTCACCACCGCCTTCGCGTCGGCTTCACTCTTCCGGGTTTGTTCAGCCGACCAACACCATGATTCGAGTTCCTTGCCTTCATCATCCTTCGGAGGGGTAAACCCCTCCTTCACAGCGAACCAAGTGTTGATGTCCATCTTTAGGTAGTACTCCATCTTCGATCTCCAATATTGAAAATCTGCTCCATCGAAGAAGGGTGGACGGGTGGTGGAAAAACCTTCTCTCAAGGCCATTTATGATAGCTCTCGGTTGTTAATCCGCTTGTACAGAGCCCCAAGCTCTGATACCACTTGTTGGACCTTGAATGGCTAGAGAGGGGGGTGAATATAGCCAGACACCGATATTTAGCGCTTATCGAATTTCTGCACTTCAAACGTTAGTAGCACAGCGGAAGCTAAAAGAAAAACAGAGTATGCAGAAATGAAAACGCTAAGCTAAGAGCAAACACAAGAACGCTAACAAGAGGATTTACAAGGTTCGGGGATAACTTGCCCCTACTCCTTGGCGTGCCCTTAAGGTGGGTGATCCCTTGATCGTCGGCAGATCAAGCCCCGGTGAACACCGGATAAAATGCAACCTCCTTCTCGGTGGAGTAACCTCTCCACAGCGTTTCAACAAGGATAAATGTTTAAGCACAATGAAACATAAGAAAGATCTTACTTAGCACTTAGGACAGCAAGAACTCAGACAAACTTCTCCCGAGCTCCACTCAGCGTAGATCTCACGCAAGAATCCCCTTCTTCGTGTCTTCTCGCTGATGGACTCACCAAGCTTTCTGACTCTTCTTCCCAATGCTCAAGTAACAGATGGTTGCTTCAAAAGATTGTAGTTGCTTGCTCAAAATGATGGAACAACGGATCGCACAAGCAAAGTATGGAGAATTGATCGCGCGTATGCAGTATTGCTGTCGAAGTAAGTGTTGTAGAGACTGGTTCGCCCAAGCGCTTAAGTCTCTTCCACTCAGCTCCAGGTCACCACCTCACTGCAGCCTCCAGCTGCTCACCTGCAACACTCAGCTACCACTGAACTCTTCCTGGACTCCCTGAGCTTCCCTCAGCCAAGCTCCAGTCAGCAGCTCCAGTCTGCAGCTCCAGCCGTTGCAACCTGAGATGGCAAATAGACAAACCTGCTCCAAGGAAAGGCCTCCTTTGACTCTCCTTGAGTGTTTGAATCCATCCCTGTCACCTGCAGCTTAATCAGACCATTAGAACATCATATCAAGCAGAAAATCAAGTATCAGAGATCAAGCGCAGAGAATCAGATACGTTCAGACGCGATCAGAGCGTCTGACAATGCAATTTGAATTAAAGTGATCGGTCACCGGACCGATTAGGACTATCCCAAACCGATCAGGCTCCAAGCTGATCGGTCCACAGTGAGAAACTTGGGATCGCAAGCTCGTATGATCGGTCACCCTGACCGGTCAGCAGATCGTTCACCAAACCAATCCAGAAGTCAGCCTGCCACAATCCCGCCCGGAATCCACTGGCTGATCGGTCATCAGACCGATCAGGCTGCTCCCAGACCGATCAGGCTCCAGCCTGATCGGTCAGGGTGAGAAACCTCGCGACAGTTGATCGTTTAGTCCGATCGGACACGATTTCTCCCTGATCGGTCACCAGACCGATCAGGAGCTGATCAGTAGGTTTGCCAAAAACCTACTGGATGCTCCCTGATCGGTCACCGGACCGATCAGGAGCATATCAGCAGGGGAACTCAACCCACTTGTGAGCTCCCTGATCGGTCACCAGACCGATCAGGAGCTGTGCAGTGAGTGAAACGCATATTCCCTTATCGGTCACCAGATCGGTCAGTCATCACTGGATCAGTCACCAGACCGATCCACGAAGGAGTACCGTGCCAACCTCCCTGATCGATCACCAGACCGATCCAGGGGCTCCAACCTAGCCCTCCAAGCTAGGGTTTCATCCAACCTAGCCCTCCAAGCTAGGACCTGACCCTCCAAGCCAGGATTTTTCACCTAACCCTCCAAGTTGGGACTTTTCACCTAACCCTCCAAGTTAGGACTTTTCACCTAGCCCTCCAAGCTAGGACTTTTCACCCAACCTTCCGAGTTAGGACTTTTCCACACCTAGCCCTCCAAGCTAGGATTTTTCACCTAACCCTCCAAGTTGGGACTTTTCACCTAACCCTCCAAGTTAGGACTTTTCACCTTGCCCTCCAAGCTAGGACTTTTCACCCAACCTTCCAAGTTAGGACTTTTCCACACCTATCCCTCCAAGCTAGGATTTTTCACACCTAACCCTCCAAGTTAGGATTTCATCAAACCTAGTCCCACTAGGTATGCCTAGTCCACGACCAGGACTTAAACCCAATCATAATCATAATCATCAATCTAAACTAAAATCGATGTCAACACCAAAACAATAATCAGGATCAAACTACATCAACAGCATGCGTTTAAAAGAAAGGAATTAAGAAAAATAATTTTAAATGCGTAAGAGAAATCATACCGAGTAGCCGTTCGGGGAGGCATGGTTGAGTTGGAGTGGTCGAGGGCACGAGAGGGGTGTTCGGTCGCCTTGGAAGGAGAAGAGTTAGAGAGGAGAAAAGTTTTGGGTGTGGCAAATGAATGGAATTCGGGTGGCTTATATAGAGGTTTTATCTCGGGCGCCCGGGAGCTCCCGGGCGCCCGGGTCAGACGGTCACTGCTTTAAGCAGTGACCTGCTACTGGATGGGGGCGCCCTGGTCAGAAAGTGATGGCAGCTTTGCTGCCTTTGACTTGTCCTGGAGGCGCCCGTAAGGGTCTGGGCGCCCTGGTTAGGGAGACATGCCAGCTTTTCTGCCTTGAACGAAGTGAAAGAGGTGGGGGGGCGCCCAAGGAGTCACGGGCGCCCTGGCTATGTAGTTTTGGACAACTTTGATGTATTGTGTGATTAGTTTGATTACTTTGACCATAGTTTGACTACTTTGATCATGGTTTGACTACTTTGACCATGGTTTGACTACTTTGACCATGGTTTGACTAGTTTTAACTGGAATAATTAGGTCAACTCCGTTCTAAACTATAGGAGTAAATGTTTGTACTAAACAACAATACAGGGATGAATTTCAGTTAAGTTAATTTTTACCATCTCACCCATTCTAAAGTTGTCAATCACGTTTGCCTTATGGGTTTTTGTGAGACAGGTTTTGAATATACATAATTATTTTGAAAAATCATGATTTATTTCAAAAAAGTTAGATTAATTTAGAAAGCAATTTGTTTTGAATTTATTTTAAAAAAATGAGTGTTTGAATTTACAATTAACTGAACATTTGTGTTAGATTTGAATTTGACAAAGAATAATTTGAATTTGAATTTCAAAAATCGGCTTCCAGGTCTTGGCAAGGCACTAGGCCTTCTTTGGCCGTAGCCTTATTGGATCATCAACCCTTTCTTGACAAAGCCTTTTAATGAAATTTCATTTTCAAAATTACTTTTTGAAAAATTCTGGTCTAACTAGTTTGGGTCTTGGATCGGTAGCTTCGGCTTCTTTCACCAGTCTAAAGAGACCAAGTAGTGTATACTCGATCTTATTAGAAGAGGCTTCCCTAACGTACTATCATCTCACCGCCACCCAACACTAGGTTGTTCAAATCTCAGTTAATTGGTTCAGTCCTTAATCTAACCAGTCCTAAATCTAAGCATAATACATTGCAGAAAATAAGTAAACAAGCAATCATGCAATTTAAAACAAAGATAGAAATTTATTTAACTATGAAAATTGTTTTTAGTTTGGCTTCCCCTGGACTAAAGCCACGATAATGGTTTGGCAAGATGTGAATCTTGTCCTTGGGGATCCAATACTGATTTGATCCAGTTTGTTTGTTCAGGCACAGTTTGGGTACCCATGCCTGAATTTTAGCTCTAGACTGATTCAGTACAGCATAGTATGATCTTTGTCTAGACTTGGTTCAATAGCCTAACCTGGATCGATTTAGAACTGACTTCTATTTTCCAAGGATCATGTCAAGACCCTTGGAACCAGAAGTGAATCTGTAGCGACCCGCCTTCTCTACCTTAGACGGACCGTTACTTTGTCTACTTCTTGACTCTAATGCACGACTAAAAATGCGGAACTTTCTTTATTTTTTTTTGTATTCAATCTATCTAAAAATGATATTCTAACTTTAATAGTCATGAATGATATAATGGCACATTACTAGCCATTCTAACCATTTAAACTCATCACACAAGGTTCTATAACATTTCTAAAGCACTATGAAATATGCATGCAACTTTTCTAAGCATATCTAAAGCAATAAGACTTAATTCGAAACTAACAACATCTTGGCACATGCAATAATATTTCTAGAACTTCATAGAATGTAAATCTTACTTTTCTACCGAATTTACAAGCCTTTTAAGCACAATTAGGACTTAGTCCAAAAGGGAATAATAATAAGCTCAAGAATAAGTCTAAAATTCAATGTATCCACATGCTAAACTACTCATGCCCTTGCTCATCTAGTGCATTCACAAAAGTATGCATACTAATTAAAATGACATGGAATCTTCATTCTACAAAATTGAGCATGTAAAACTATCTGAAGCATAAATGTTTAATAAACTCCATAACACAATAACTTGGAATTTGGAAACCTTAAACATTGCATTTCAAATAAGCTAAACTATCTCGTCCCAAGGACCTCTCCAAGGTCAGCCACCACACACACGTCACTCAGCACCGCCTCGTCGCCTTCCTTCAGAATTGCTTGCCTTTACCTTTATCTGCAGTAAGAGGAAATGTAACTAATAAGCATAAAGCTTAGCAAGTACTATCTAGCTCACAAAATCTCGAAATGTGCAAGCATGCTTTTTAAACAATGTGAAATCACATGAGATACTTTTATGCTTAAAAGAAACACTAAAACATGTATAACTCAAAACATGCATACTCAAGCATTAATAAGTCTTAACTCACTTTTTCTTGGCTTAACTTGAAACTTTAGCAATTCTTTAATTTTAAATCTTTCTTTAACTTTTAGAAAACTTCCTTAACTTTAGAAAAACTTTGCTAAAGCATATACTTGAAAATAATAACTCACTTGGATCCACTTAAGACGTAAGTACCATCTTATGCGCGTTCCCTAAAAGGTTGGGGTAGCGAGCCGCCAATCCTAATAGAGCAGACCTTGGTCTGCCAGGGCCAAGATCTTGGAATTGGACACCTTAATTTCTTTAACGACGCCCTTGGACGCCGGGTACTGGCCTTAGAAAATAAAATAGCTTTTCTTTCTTTTATTTCTTATCTTTAAATGCCTTGGTATTTTATCGAACACCTTGTGTGCCCAAATCCCTAAGTCTTGACTTTTGGGGATTTCGTAAGGCCTTGGCCTTCTCTTTTCTTTTTCTTCATCTTTCTTTTCTTTTCTTATAAGTTTCTTAGACCCTAAACTCACATAGGGTACTCTATCAAATATATATATAAGCATATAATGAACTAAGATCACATGCAACATCTTAACTAAAAGTAAATATCTCCTTTAAAACATTTAAGGGAAAATTCTTGCAGAAAACCGCCTCTTACTACAGGTGAGCAGTACTTACCTTGATTTCTTGGACTTACAACCGAAATTAGACGACTGGGGCTCGGGTGAAACTTGAGATCTCTACGAACCGTCCGCGCCTACGTGTTCTTCTCGTCGAGACGAACGAAACGCTCCGACTCCCTTGAGATTCCCTTAGCCGGCGCCCCTTAGGAGAGGAGAGGAGGAAAGAAAACCTAGGTTCCTTTTTGTTTTCGCCGCCCCTCCCTCGCCCCCTTCTCGCACGCAGCCGAAAATTCTCCTCCAAGGGTTTCACGCGACTTAAGCGGGGTTTAAATACCTCTTCATGAAAAAACGTAACTACTCTATAAAATTATTTCTCTCCACCTTTTGTTGTGCTTGATACCCTAGCCCAGCCGGTCACTTGCGCGCCCTTAAGGGCTTGCTCCTCCTGTGGTCGCGAGTTCGAACCCCCCTGCTGCCCTTTAAAGTTTTTCCTTTTTTAAAAATACTAAACGGACTCGAAAAATTCCATAAAAATATTCTAAAAATTCCTAAAAATATCTAGAATATTTCTAAAACATTTTTAAATAGTTCTAAGGACATTAAGAACTTCAATATGGAAATTTCGGGGCGTTACAGAATCGTTCTAAGGCTGCTCTAAGGTCTTTGACTTCAGTTTTCAAGGAGGAGTTCTCTTTCTCAAGTTTTTCAACTTGAGTAGAGGTTCCTTCTTGAACCTTCTCAGTTAAAGATCTAGAGTTGGCTCCCTCTTTAAGGAGTTTTACTTCCTGTCGGAGAGATTCGACTCGGATTTTGGCTTTCGTCAAGTCTCGAGAAAGATACGCAATTAATTAAGATAATTGACTTTTAGAAAACCCACTTACAGTGATTTTGCCATCCTCTGAAAACGAAAGCTTTCCGTCTTCCGGTTCCTATTCTGATTCGGTTTCGATTTCTTTCGAGGCTGTCAGAGCAAGCAGGTTTGATTATGGGGCCTCTTCTTCTTCTTCGGACGAGGATTCATCCCACGTTGCCTGAAGGGCCTTCCTCTTTCTTGTCTTCTTTGTTTCCTTCAGATTGGGGCATTCCGTCTTGTAGTGACCCTTCTTTTTGCATTCGTAACAGGTCACGTTTGGTTTGTTCTTCTCATTTGAAGGTTCAGCTGGTTCTTCCTTTCTTCGGCTGGCTTTCCTTCTGTTGGTCTGGTTTTTTAGTTCTTTGTAGTAGTCCCGAGCTAGCCGAACCAGCATAGGTCGATCTCCTTCGCTTTCTTCTGAGTCTGAGTCTGAATCAGACTCGGGTGCAGGTTGAGGTTTCTTCTTGGTCATCTTTTCAGTTTTACCTACAACAAAGGCAATGCCTTTCTTGGCCAGATTGCAGTTAGTCTATTCATGTAATTTGAGTTCTGAAAATAATTCATCTAGTTTAATTTTAGATAAATCCCTTGAAACTTTGTACGTATCTACCATAGATGCCCACAAAGTATTTCTAAAGAAGGCGTTAAGAGCATACCTGATCAGGTCACGGTTCTCTACCTTGTGACCGATGGTGTGTAGACCGTTCATCAGCTCTTGAATCCTGGCGTGGAGCTGAGCTGCAGATTCACTGTCGTTCATCTTGATTGTATACAGCTTGTTCAGCAGAAGGTCCCTCTTGCTGATTCGGGTGTCGGAGGTTCCTTCGTGTAATTCAACTAGCTTACCCCAGAGTTCCTTTGCACTGTTGAATGGACCCACCCGGTTCAGCTCCTCTTTGGTTAGGCCGCATTGGAGTGTTTGGGTAGCTTTAGCATCAGCCTCGATTTTTCTTTTGAGTGAAGCGTCCCATTCGGTGTAGGGTTGTGGCACTCCTTCAGAATTTCTTGGGATTTCCAAACCGGATTGGATAATTATCCACATGTCCACCTGAGTTTTCAGGTGGACCTCCATTCTACTTTTCCAGTAGGAGAAATCCTCTCCACTAAAGAGTGGTGGTCTGGCGGTACTGAAGCCCTCTTGCATGGCCATTTAGGAATTACTGAAAAGAAAGAGAGAGAGAAAAAACGTCCCAAGACTTGGTCTTGGATTAGTAGTGCAGGAAGAGAAAAGAAAATTTTATCGAGTGGTGTTGTACCAACCTCGATTAATAAAAAATAACGAAACAAATTCGATAAGAAAAATTCGAAGAAAATAAAATCCGAAAAAAAATCTCAAATTGGTGGTTGCACCAAATTTGAGCTTCCCCGCTCTGATACCACTTGTTGGATCGAGAAAATACGATAGAGGGGGGGTGAATATCGTAAATCATTTCGGATTGAAAAAGAGAATGCACAGCGGAAAATTAACACAAAAACACACACGAACACAAGGATTTACTTGGTTCGGAGTCGCGATCGGCTCCTACTCCAAGGCCCACAGTCCTTGACCGTTTACTGCGGGCAATTCTATAATCGCGCAAGTTATTACAAAAATTTGTACAGTAATAGTGCAGTAAAAATTACAATTAAGCTCTTTGTTACCGACGCCCGGTGTAGATCGTTCTTCAGTGCGGAGGGTCGTCGTCGGCGCTTGAATCTCGAGATCGGAGGTTTCCGGAGCATAGCGCTTGAGTCGAAGAGCGTAGAGGCGTTGGAAGAATTGATGTCGAAGCCTTAGGGATCGAGCCCCTTTTATAGTGCATCTGGTGGCGCCTGGGATGCTGGGGGCGCCCTCCACATGTGTCTCGATCGCAAACCTTCATCCGGAACTCGGTCAGCCCTTATCCCTCTAGGATCGGGCTCGAGGTTTGACGGGGGCGCCCGGGACGCAGAGGGCACCCTGCTTGACTTGGTCTTGCTGGCTTCTCGGCTAACTTCAATCCAATTGCTTCGTTGGCTTGGACCCAGGGCGCCCGAGGCATCCGGGGCGCCCTGGAGCTTGAGGGAACCTGCCCCAGTGAGCTTCTAAAGCGTTACTTGCTCAACTTGTCTTGCCTTCACCTTGGTGGCACCCGGGACCTCCGGGGCGCCCTGCCCAGCAGCTTCCCCTCTCCTTTGGGGCGTTCTGAGCTACAGAAACTCGTTCCTTCGGTCCTACATCAAGGGTTAGTGCCAAACAAAACAAAGCAAGAATGTTAATGAATTTTACAGCCGTAGCTGTCTTAGTTCTGACTTCGGGTCTCCCAAATGGAACCCTAGGTCGAACCGACGCCTACTGTTCCCTCGACGGGGAACACGTCCTCATCTACTCCTCTCTCAGGAGAATTTACCTGTTGCCAACCGGCTCCTCCGGTTGGACTTTTGACCCAGCAGTCCTTCGCCAGGTCTTCGTTATCAAGCAGTCCTTCGCCTGGTGCCTAGCAGTCCTTCGCCAGGTCTTCGTTACCAAGCAGTCCTTCGCCTGGTGCCTAGCATTCCTTCGCTAGGTCTTCGACTCCTAGCAGCCCTTCGCCAGGTCTTAGGGTTTCGATGCCTAGCGGTCCTTCGCTAGGTGCCTAGCAGTCCTTCGCTAGGACTTCAATCTGTACACTCAAGTAACATGTTAGATAAAAATAACATCTTAACTTTTGAACCCTTTGCCATTATACAAACCCAGGTTCGACTTGGGTGCTGTCTGCACCAACAATTAATATCTTACTTGTTTCATTAACTTAACTTTTTGAACTGTGTTACCATAAATCAAAAAGGGGGAGATTGTTGGTGCAGGCAGCACCTAAGTCAAACCTGGGTTTTGATAATGGCAAAGGGTTCAGAAGTTAAGGTATTATTGTGATCTAATATGTTCGCTGAGTGTGCAGGAGGAAGTCCTAGGTACACTAGGCAAGAAGTCCTGGCAAAGGGCTGGGCAAAGAAGTCCTGGTCAAGGACTGGGTAACAAGACCTGATCGGAAGTCGGGCAAAGAAGTCCTGGTCGAGGACTGGGCAAGAAGTTCTGGCAAGGGGCTGGGCACCGAAGACCTGACCGAAAGTCGGGCAAGAAGACCTGACCGGAAGTTGGGCACGAAGACCTAGTCAGGTGATTGGGCAAAAGTCCAACCGGAGGAGCCAGTTGGCAAAAGGTAAACTCTCCTGAGAGGAGTAGGTGAGGACGCGTTCTCCGTCGAGGGAACAGTAGGCGTCGGTTCGACCTAGGGTTCCATTTGGGAGACCCGAAGTCAGAACCAAGATAACTACGGCTGTAACGAATGATTGTTATGTTTTGGGACTAACCTGAGTTGCAGGGTCGAAGGATTGGTCATCTACAAGTGAGGTACTTCACTGGGCCTAGGAGCCCGAATGGAGACAGGCGCCCGAATGGGCTCAAGCGCCCGTATGGATACGGGCGCCCAAGTGTGAAGGCAAAATCCCAAATAAAGCTGCGAAGCCTCTGGACCAAGGCGGATCAGGCGCCCGTGAGGTCACGGGTGCCCCCATCAGCTCAGGCGCCCAAGTGGGGTGGATAAGAGCTGACCGAGCCCGCGGATAAGCATTCGCGCAGGGAAAGCCACGTGTTAGGCGCCCTCAACGTCACAGGCGCCCGTATGAGCACTATAAAAGGGGGCTCACCCCCAAGGCTTCGACATCCATTCTTTCCAATGCTCTAAACACTTTCGCTCAAGCGTTGCGCCTCGGCAAAGTTCGATTTCGAGATTCCAGCGCTGACGACGACCCTCTGCTAATTCGATCCACCTTGGGCGTCGATAAAATTTTAGTTTACGAAAGTGTTGTGATTTATTTTTTCAAATTCTATATCTGTACTATCAATCTGTAAAAATCTTTCTGAATATAGAATTGCCCAAAGTAAACGGTCAAGGACCGTGGGCCTTGGAGTAGGAGCCGACCGCGACTCCGAACCAAGTAAAAAATCGACTTGTGTTCTTGTGTACTTTATTTCTTTCCGCTGTGCATATTCTTTAACTGTCCGAAAAATTTTGATAACGATATTCAGCCCCCCTCCATCGTTTTCTTCGATCCAACAAGATGTTCTATGTTTCTTTAAATTCAGTCTAGTGGCCCTCCTCCCAAATATATCTTTTCTGCAACAATATTGAGAGAATTAGTATCAAAAGAATTTTATAATACATAGATGTTCCATTTATATTCAAATACTTACCAAAAATTCACCATAATAGAAATTTTCAATTCTGATTATACATCCTTCCATGTAGTGCTAGTAGCGCACATCTGTTCTTTGAATTTTTTAGATATGTATGTTGCGACTTTATGTCCATCTGGAATGAAGTTGTATGATAAAACATGGAATTACTAAGAAATGTATGATAAATACAAAGAGTAGTAAGTACTGGAATTACTAAATGCATAACTACTTACCAATCTGAAACCCTCAAGATAGTCTAGCTACCATGTGCTATAGAAGTGTCTAACATAGCTATATATATGCAAAATCATAGTATAGCACATAACTTTTGAAATGATAATGTTTTCTATGCTATAACTAGAGAGATATACATGTTAAGACATGTAAATGAATACAATGTTCCATGGCAAGTTTTTAAACATCATGTCGATCTGAAAGCAATTACATTAAGATTTTACAAGTTCTCATCGCTAGACTCTATTGATACATCAAGTTTCTTACTGTTGGACATCTCTCCATCATCTATTTCATTGTAAGTAGCATTAACATCTACAAGTAATATAATTTGTAATGTGGATTCAATTTCTAAATCAACTAAGTGGTTCTTGACTTCTTCACTTTGATATGCATCATTGTTTTTGACAGTGATAGTGTTTAACATTTCTATGGTTGATCGAGCATTCATTTGACAAACTACTAACCACTCACTAGTTCTTCTTCTCTTAGTTGGGTATTCAAGATAGACTACTTGATCATATTGTACTGCAAAAATAAAAAGTTCAAACTTGTTAAATTTTTTATTTTTGTTGACCTTAATTAACTTGTAGTTTGCATGTATTCTGGTACATGTTCTTGAAGTCGGATCATACCATGAACATATGAATAATACACACATTTTTAAGGGTAAAGCATGATACTTAACCTTAATGATTTTTTCAAGTCCACCATAGTAATCAAATTCAGGATCATTGTTGTTGGTCATTCTTTTTACGCAAACACTAGAATTATAGGTAAGCCTTTATGAATCGCATTTAGCAACATAAAATTTGAAGTCATTTACATAGTAACCAGAGTATGATGTTATGTTACAGAGAGGTCATAATGTAAGATTTTTTATTCTTTCATCTTTCACATTTGATATTCTACGATCATTCACCTATAAAAAATAGTGTTGAGTTGGGATTAGGTGTTTATATAATACAATTGAACAAAAATAAGATTTAATCTCTAATTTATATAGATTTGAAACCATAGTGTAAATTTTTTCTTTAATTTTATATATACCTCACACTTATTGATGAATTTTGTAAGTGTAATTGTTATTCGTACAAGCTATCAAAAAAAGGTAATTTTAAGGTATATTAGAAAACAATCATGGATAAGCAATAAATGTTTGTATATAAATATGCTAACTCACTTTATGTATGATTTGACCTCTTCATAGTTCAGGAGTATGTATATTTATAGAGCATGATATTCTTGTTCATTTAACCATCTAGAAACAGTTAACCCATTGTCTTACTAGGAAACTTGCACATAGAAAGCATCTCTGGGTCTATTAGTTGAGTACCATTAGAATTCTGAGGACACTTATGATGAAAAATAAAAAGATTAAAAGGAAGATGTAACACCCGCCCTTCCTGCCCTACAATGTAGGCGGAAGGCGGCGCTACGCGAACATACATATACGCATATGAAGATCTTAATGCAGTGGAATAATTTAAAACTTCATACATATGCATTTAAACCATGCAATTAAAACTTTAATCATGTTGACATATCTTAGCTATCATTCTTAAACATTGTTACTTGGTAAACTTAGCATTGTCGTAACATAAATTGCATGTGAGACATAACTTTCTTGAACATGCTTGCATTAACATATTGTTCTAAACAAACACATCATAGTATAGCATGTTAACATCATAATCTAGCAATGATAAGTATGACAATAAAGTACGATATAGAAATCATCAAAAGTTGTTCATTAAGAAAACCATCATAAAGTATAGCATGAAAGTAAAGCTGACAATGCAAAACATAAGACATGTGACAATTATGAATAATAGGATCTTTTTCTTTTTCTTTTGCCGTGTCACTGCCACACACACACACTTGCCCCTCCTACTGCTTCTCTTAGCTTAGTATTCTCTTGCTTGATCTGCGGTATAAGAAAATAAAACTTATAAGCACATAGGCTTAGTAAGACTCTTTCCTACTCACTAAAATCATACGTCACATATAGTCAATAGAAAGGCATAACATAGAAAGTGTAACATAACACAAAAGCATATCATGAGAAAGTATTCATAAAGCATTTGACATGAGGAGGCATATAGATGTACATGAAAACACATAATCATATAGAAGTGCTTAACATGAAATGAAAGTGCATAGAGCTCATGGCATAAGGAGTACTTGACATAAAATATAAGCATATGAACATACTTGACATGACATAGTTCTTGACATAAACATAAGCATATGACATACTTGACATGACATAGTTCTTGACATAAACATAAGCATATGACATACTTGACATGATATAGTTCTTGACATAAACATAAGCATATGACATACTTGACATGACATAGATGCATAGCATGAATGAATGCATGAGTCAAATGCACATAAGATAAGGATGTTTATTTGAAAATCATAATTATAAATACTTGAACATAAATCATAACATCATGGGGGCCCCGGCTTGTACCACATACAAACATCCATCATTTGCGCGCATCCCTAAGTAAATACGAGGTAGTTAGTCTCGACCTACTAGGGTACTAGGTTACCTTCAACCTAGGGACAACTTCGGTAGTCCAGAACCGAGGCTTTCATAAGGAGCCCATCCCTATTGGACAGCTTCGGTAGTCCTAGAACCAGGGACAGCTACGGTAGTCCCACACCGAGGCTTTCATAAGGAGCTCATCCCTTGGACCTTACTTGGGTCCGGTACAAGCCCATCCATAAAGTAAAATAGCTTTACATGCTTCTTTTTACATCATTCATAGAACTTACATGGCATATTTAAAGACATAACATGATCTTAATACATGAAGCATGGTATAAAGCATACTTAGCATTTCATCATTCATAGTTAATGCATAACATCATTATGCCTTAAAGGCTTGATCATCATCTTCATTCATAAGGTATGTCATGCACACATCATTATGCCTTAGAGGCATGAACATCATCTTCATTCATAAGGCATGACATACATACATAATTATGCCTTAAGGCATAAACATCATCTTAGTTCATAAAGCTTGCATGATCATGGTACATAAGGTAAGCATGCATAGATAAGTTTTTTTTTCATACATGGTACATATCACATAGCATACATGATCATGGTATCTATCATAAAGCATGCATGGGTAGGATCCATATGAACATGATACATACTATATAGGTTCATGGCATTCAACATAATACATGTGTAGGTCTACATAACCATAATATACATATGTTTAAGGCATTTACCTAATGCATGCATAATTCTACATAAACATGATGCTTACTTCACAACACATGTGTTCATGGTATATGGTTTAAAACATCCATAAATAAAACCTACTAAAACATAGCACATAATATAAGCATACAAGGTCATGATGCATAGCACATAAAGTTAGGGTTTAGGCATCATAAAATTCATACAACATGCTTGAACATATATCTACATCATAATAAGCCATAAACAAGTACACTTGGAACCTTAGACTAACCCAAACCCTAGACTTGGTGCTTGACCAAAAGTTGTAGATAAAAGTCCCACTATTCTAGCAACATGTGAGGTACCATAAGTAAAGTAAAGCCCATACAATACATACAATGTCATAGGAAGCCATTAGAACACATGATTGGGGCTAACCCTAATTCCTATCCCTATATTAGGTCTTGGCCGAAACTTATAAGGGGTCACAAGTGCATGGAAACTTCATATAACTCACAATTAACATCCATTGTATCATAGGAAATCATAATAAGCATGCTTGGAGGGTTAGATCTAATCCTAACCATGAAAGTGGGATGGTGGCCGAAACTTCATGGGGTCTTAAGGTGCTACAAAAATTCCACAACTCACAATTCATTCTTTATTTATCATGAGAAAGCATTAGGAATCATAAGTGAGGTTTTAACATCATCCCAAACCTAAAACAAGTGCTTGGCCGAAACTTATAGGAACCCTAATCCATAGTTTTCTCAACATAGAGCCCAAACAAAACTTAAATCATGATAGACAATATAAAAACTATTATACCACAGGTGAGGGAGGCTTACCTCTTGTTGCCTTGGTTAGGAACCTTAAATAGAGAAAAGAGTGAAGACCTTCTTGACCTTAAAACACCCCTTGCCCTTGTAGCCTTGTAGGAAACTTTGGATCTTCAAGAGGGAGTCCTCTTGTGAAGCTTTCTAGGGGAGAGACCCTAGATGAGATTTTTGGAAATGGGAGAGGAAGAGGGAGATTTTGGTGGGGATGGAAGAAGGAGGAAGAAGAGAATTTATAATGCCTTTTGTCCCTTCACAAGTGCCTCTTCACCTTCTTCACATAGTGCCTCTTCACATTCCCTACCCTTAACCACAATTTTCCTTTCCTCTCTTATAGCACACCCCTGCTGGGGCTACTGGTTATCCCATGCATCATAAGGCTTTGCTACCACCTAAGGTCCAAGGTTCAAACCTTGGCAATTACTATTTTTTTTTGTTCTTTCCCCTTTTATTTATTTATTTATTTTCTAAAACCCACATAAAGCCCATTAAGAATTATACTAGAATTCCACCTACAATCCATTAAGAATTGTACTAATATTCATATTAGTGTTCATGTACAAATTGAGAGGATTTTACGGGCGTTACAATCCCCCATACCTCGTGAAAGTTCGTCCTCGAACTTAGAATAGCTCCGGGTACTTGTGTCTCATCTCGTCCTCACGTTCCCAGGTGGCTTCCTCGAACCGTTGACTTTGCCATAGGACCTTGACTATGGGTACCTCCTTGTTCCTTAGCTTTTTGACTTCCCGATCAAGGATCTGGATAGGTCGGCTTTCAAAACTTAGGTCCTCCTGTACAAAGCTTCATAAGGTGTCATTCCGATAGTAGATTGGTAGCTATTATTGTAAGCGAATTCCGCTAAGCACAGATATCGGCACCAACTCCCTTCTTCACCTATTGCACTCTTCTGCTTCTAGTTTATGTATTATATATTTTATAGATATTCATTTTCTCTTTTTATCTTTTTTTATATATATGTTAACTTTCTATATTTTATAAGAAGTTTATCGACTACTTATTCATGCTCTTATAATGTTCATCTCACGGACTATAATTTTTAACTTACTTATGTCAAAACTGTAGGACCGGTGCCGTCGATAGAGGGAGGGGGTGAATATTGATAATGAAAAATCTTTCGGAATTCTTCGTAAAACTTTCGTTTGTTCTGGACTTAGAATATTAGTCGCGCAGTGGAAAATAAATAGAACGAAAAAGCAAAGTAAAGGACACATACACAGCGGATTTTTACTTGGTTCCCGACCCCCCAGGGTCAGTACATCCAAGGCCTATGCACGGGAACGCCCGTCCACTATTGGTATCCTTCCCGGACTGTCCGGAGGCGGAGAAACCCGACTTACAGTGCAAGTTTACAATCAAAAGATATGGAAAACTAATTGCAGTGTAATTAAAGCAAACCGAATAGAACAAGTTTGAAGCTTGGCCGATCTGGACCTCCGAAGTGCCGCGCACTTCCTCCTGGAGCCTCCCGGTCGTAGAGCCTCGTTTCTAGTGCATTGCCATCGGTCAGAATGCTTGGAATGGTTCTTGGAAGTCATTGTTGAAGCAGAGGGGTCGAAGCCCCTTATATAGCAATCCTGGGGGCGCCCTGGACGTTGGGGGCGCCCCGGAAGACTCGGTCAAACTTTATCCCTGCGCCTACCTAGCCGTAGCTGATAACAGCTTTGACCAGGGTGCCCCGGACCTTTTGGGCGCCCATCTTGAACCTAGTCTGCGCTTATCCACTCTTCGGACTCGCAGCAACGAAACAGTGTTGACTCGGGCACCCCGGATGTTCCGGGCACCCCGCATGACACCTGTTCTGCCTGTTTCAACGAATCAGCTGATTTCCTCTTTAGCTCAGGGCGCCCTGGCTGTTGGGGGTGCCCTGGATGATGGGGGCGCCCTGGATGATGGGGGCACCCTCAACACTGGGGGCGCCCTCCTTAAGCCTGCAAACCTGTTTTCTGCTTGCTTTGTCTCCGAATCTTGGTACCTGCAAGATACAAACACAAAGCATATATACATTTAATATTTGCCTTAGGGACTTGGTTCGAACTTCGGATTTGCATGAAACCCTAGGTCGAACCGGCGCAAGTTCCCACCCTCGAGAACGCGCCTTTCACCTACTCCTTTCAGGAGACGGTTGCGACCCAGTCCTTCGGGTGGACTTTTGCTTAGCTTCCGATACTTTCGGACCTCGAGACGCCCAAACCCTGACCCGTCTCTACTCCTGTCCTTAGTCATCGCTCAGCTAAGTTGCTTAGTCCCTCGGACTGTGACGCCCGCCCTTATATCTACCCTCGGGGCGGGGTCACGTGCACTTAATCTCTAAATCCGCATATAAAATTTTTCTTTCTAAAGTACTAAGGACAAAGTACTAAGCATGCTTATTTAACCTATAACATAATAGGTTTCACTTATCATAAAATCAAGTATATAAGTGATTCAAGTATAACATTCATTAATAATAAATGTTAACACAGTATGATAATGTAGATATGAAGATCTTTATTCCCGAGCCACCACCCCACACATCTTCAGCTCTCCTGCCTCTTCCTTCAGTTCAAGTGTTTCTTACCGCTATCTGCAGCATAAGAAAACATGAAACTAGTAAGCAAAACATGCTTAGTAAGAATCCGGGCCTACTCGCAAAATCCATATCGATACATCATATCATGTACACAGTAATCAAGATAGCATTATAAGCATCATAAGCATTGCTTCACATACCTCTAAGTGCTTCACCGCACAAGATCATATCATAATAGGAAATGTTTTTCAAAAGATTCCATAATGGTAAGTACTTCAAAATATCATATCATCATCCAGGGCCCAGTTGTCGTACCACATCATGCGCGTTCCCTAATAAATTGGGGTAGCGAGCCACCAATCTAATTAGAGCAGGACCCTTCCGTCCTACCAATGCCATGACCTTAACATGCACATTGGATTTGTTTAACGACCCCCTTCCGAGTCGGGTACACAACTTTCAAAGTAAAGTAATTTATCATGCAATTACCCATATATGTATATGCCTAAAGGTACTCTTAATCACTTCTCAAAGGGACACACCACACATTCGGGTGCTCTTAATCCCTTAGGGACACACCACACATTCGGGTGCTCTTGATCCCAGTTTCAATAGAGTATCCTTTTGTTTCAAGCATATTATCCACACATCATGTTCATACATCATATGTCATCCATGTTCATACATCACATGTCATCCATGTTCATACATCACATTTCATGCATACATGCATCATGTTTTCATACATGTTCATATATTCATCATATTTTATTCATGTTCATACATACATCATATGTCATACATGTTCATATGTTCATCATATTTCATACATGCCTCATAATTCGTACATGCATCATATTTCAATCAAACATCTCATTTAATCATCTCATGCATATACATCTCATATCATTTCGCATACTCATCACATAAAATAATTCCACCTTCCTAAACCCTAATGTTCATCATATTTCATACATGCCTCATAATCCGTACATGCATCATATTTCAATCAAACATCTCATTTAATCATCTCATGCATATACATCTCATATCATTTCACATACACATCACATAAAATAATTCCACCTTCCTAAACCCTAATGTTCATCATAGGTAAATCAATCATCCCTAAACCCTCATCTTCCTAAGTTGGCCGAATATTGTAAGGGTAGGGTAGGCTAGGTTTTTGACATCCAATCTTCACACAAATATTTATCCAAGCACCTTACCTACACTACTAACCATTTACTCATCCTAGGATAACAAACAACCCAAAACTCTAATTCAATCCTCTTGGGCCGAAAGTTGTAGGATAGGGTAGGCTTGGTTTTTGGCACCAAATTCTCACACAACCAATTATACAAACATCTTGTATACAATATCATACCATACATTACACATGGATAAACTTTTGGATAATTCCACCCTCACTAATCCCTTCTCTAGGTCTTGGCCGAAACTTACACAAGGGGTAACCCTAGAATTTTGTACATAACACCATTAAGAAAACCCATACACATTTACATTAAGTTTTAAGGAATGTATTCCTATAACCAAAGGGACCAAGGCCTCCCTCCAAGGGGGTGGCCGAAAGTCTCCCAAGGGGAAACCCTAGTGTTTTGTTCTCCCAAAAATTTGGAAACAACACCTATGGGTCTAAAATCCCTAGGGCACTAGCATGTATCAAGATTTGACAAAGAAAACTTCACTTGGACCCCTTACAAGGGGTGGCCGAAACTTCCTAAGGGAAGTCTTGTGATCTTTTGCAAAGAAATGCACACAACAAACGTTCAACAACAATTATGCCACAGGCGAGAGGATACTTACATCCTTGCGCTTGAATTTACTCTTCTCTTTAAATTGTAGGGTACCCTACACTTGGAGGGTGAGTGAGAATCCTTCTCTTGGAATCTTCCTCTAAGCCTTCTTGAACTTAGTAGTGACAAGGTCTTTGGAGAGTTTTCTTCCTTCCAACTTTTTCTAGGGCTAGAACCCTAGATCTTGTTTTCGAAAATGGAAGGGGAAGGGAGAAAGGGGGTCTCGGTTTTGGAAGATGAAGAGGAAGAAGAAAAGGAGAGAAGGAAGTTGCTCCAACTTCCACCTATTTATATTTTTCTCATGAAAAGACATGTCTCTTCACTCTTACACACTTAACAAGCATGTTTCTTATTCTCTCAACAAGAAACAATGCTTGGTGTAGTGGTTAAGGCATGGAGAGTGCAACTAGGAGGTTCAAGGTTCAAATCCTTGCTTCCTCCTTTCCACCTCTTCTTTTTATTTTATTTTGCACTAATCCATATCCAACCCCTTAAGCCAAACCCATCATGAAATTTCATAACAATAATAATATCATGAATTTCCTTAACATTTCATAATATTTCATGATAATATTTCATGAATTCCATCACATCTCGTATTCATGAATTCATAATATTTCATAATATTTCATGATAATATTTCATGAAGTCTATCACATCTCATATTCATGAATTCATAATATTTCATAACATTTCATGATAATATTTCGTATTCTTCCATAATAATATTTCATCATGAATTCACAATATTATCCACATAATATTTTATAAGGAATTCATAATATTATTCATGGTGAAATTTCGGGGTGTTACAATCCTACACACCTTATAAAAAGTTCGTCCCGAACTTTAGAACAGATCCGGATACTTTAATCGCATCGTATCTTCCTGTTCCCAGGTGGCTTCTTCAAATTGCTCATTCCGCCATAGAACCTTTACTAAGGGTACTTCCTTGTTTCTTAGCCTTTTGACCTCCCGATCTAAAATCTGTATAGGTCGGCGTTCGGAACTAAGGCTCTCCGGTTCTTGCACTGGTGGGGGTTCCATCATTTGACTCGCATCAGGGGTACACTTCTTGAGCATCGATACGTGGAATACGTTGTGGATAGCCGCCATCTCTGGCGGTAGCTCCAGCTCGTAGGCCACCTTGCCTACTCTTCTCAAAATCTGATAGTGTCCCACGTATCGCGGACTCAGTTTCCCCTTCTTTCCGAATCTCATCACCCCTTTCATAGGGGCTACCTTCAGGAATACTGACTCCCCAACCTCGAACTCGAGTGGTCGACGTCGCTTATCAGCGTAGCTCTTCTGCCGACTCTGAGCAGTCTCTATCCTCTGGCGGATATTCTTTATAGCCTGAGTGGTCTCATCAATAATATCGGTCTGGAGTCCCATCTCCCTCGTTTCACCACTCTCATGCCAGCATAACGGAGATCTGCACTTCCTTCCGTATAGTGCTTCGTACGGTGCCATCCCGATAGTAGCTTGATAACTGTTGTTATAAGCAAACTCTGCCAGGCTTAGGTATCGACACCAGCTTCCCTTGAAGTCCAAGGTGCAAGCTCGTAACATATCTTCTAGTATCTGGTTAACTCGTTCAGTCTGCCCGTCAGTCTGGGGGTGAAAGGCTGTACTGAACTTCAGCTTCGTGCCAAGGGCCTTCTGCACGTGTCCCCAAAAATCAGAAGTAAATCGACCATCTCGGTCAGAGACGATGGTCTTGGGAACCCCGTGTAGTCGGACAATCTCCTTGACGTACAGTTGAGCCAACTGCTCCACTGAATAAGTCATCCTGATAGCCAGAAAATGTGCGGACTTTGTCAGCCGGTCCACAATAACCCATATACTATCATATCCATTCGTAGTCCGAGGTAGCCCTGATATGAAATCCATAGATATGTCCTCCCATTTCCACTCGGGAATAGGTAGAGGCTGCAGAACTCCCCCAGGTCTCTGGTGTTCTGCTTTGACCCTCTGGCAGGTCAAACACATGCTGATATAATGGGCTACATCCTTCTTCATGCCGGACCACCACAATTTGCCCTTCAGATCTTGATTCATCTTGGTAGACCCAGGATGCATCGCATAAGGTGTGCCGTGAGCTTCCTCGAGTATCCTTGTCTGTAATTCGGAGTCGTCGGGAACGCATAATCGATCCCGGAAATATAAAACTCCGTTCTCGGAAATCCGGAATCCCTCGTCCTTGCCTTCGAGAATTTCCTGCCTGATTCTTCGAAGACTCGGATCAAGATTCTGCTTCTCCAGAATACCATCAAATAATGTCGGCGCAATCTGTAGAGTAGAAAGCCGTCCCGATATTATCTCGATTCTGAAATCCATAATCTCTTCCCCTAAGGGTCGTGACAAAGCTGATAAAGACAACAATACAGCACAAGATTTTCTACTGAGAGCATCTGCTACCTTGTTGGCTTTTCCCGGATGGTACAAGATCTCACAGTCGTAGTCCTTGACCAACTCGAGCCATCGGCGTTGTCGCATATTCAGGTCTTTCTGGGTGAAGAAGAATCGCAGACTCTGGTGATCCGTATAAACTTTGCACTGAGTTCCATATAAATAATGCCTCCATGTTTTCAGTGCGAAGACCACCGCTGCTAGTTCCAAATCATGGGTAGGATAATTCTTTTCATGTTCCTTCAGTTGCCTAGAGGCATAGGCAATTACCTTCCCATTTTGCATAAGTACAGCTCCGAGTCCAAGTTTGGATGCGTCGCTGTACATATCGAAACCCGTATCATTTTCCGGAAGAGTCAATATAGGAGCGCTAGTCAGTCTCCTTTTCAGTTCAGAGAAACTCTTCTCACATTCCTCGGTCCAGGTATATTTCTTATCTTTCTTTGTAAGAGCTGTCATAGGGGCTGCAATCCGAGAGAAATTCTCTACGAATTTTCTGTAGTAACCTGCTAACCCCAGAAAACTTCTGACCTCACTGGCATTCTTGGGTCTGGACCAGTTACTTACGGCCTCAATTTTAATTGGGTCGACCATCACTCCGTCCTTGGAGATAATGTCCCAGGAATGCTACTTGATCATGGGTAATCAACTCATAATAGGTTTTTCTGTATTATTCATCCTTATGTGTCGCATGATCAATATTGGATAAATGAGATTTTTATTCATTATTCCAACCGGAATTATTTTTATTTATTCTCATAAGTCAACATACACTAATCCACCCAGGGAGCCAGATGGGCTGCCTGGATGCCCAACATAAAGAATAACATAGCGACACCTACTATCTCCTCGCTCATCACCCTCTGGCCCGCCTCAGGATCCTCAACTGTTCCCATCGGGTCTTCTTCTTCTTCGATCTCGAGGATCTCCTCGTCTGCCTCAACATCTTCCTCGAACACCCACAGCATCTCTGGATCCTCCTCGAAGGGCTCGGGATCCTCCTCGAGGGCCTCGGGATCCTCCTCGAAGGGCTCAGGATCCTCCTCAAGTGGCTCGGGATCCTCCTCGAAGGGCTCAGGATCCTCCTCAAATGGCTCGGGATCCTCCTCGAAGGGCTCAGGATCCTCCTCAAAGGGCTCAGGGTCCTCCTCAACCGGCTCAGGGTCCTCATCTGACGGCTCGGGATCCTCCTC
>JAGFNQ010002499.1:371586-446499 GCA_024364735.1 Boesenbergia rotunda
TGTGACGCCTGCCCTTATATCTACCCTCGGGGCGGGGTCACGTGCACTTAATCTCTAAATCCGCATATAAAATTTTTCTTTCTAAAGTACTAAGGACAAAGTACTAAGCATGCTTATTTAACCTATAACATAATAGGTTTCACTTATCATAAAATCAAGTATATAAGTGATTCAAGTATAACATTCATTAATAATAAATGTTAACACAGTATGATAATGTAGATATGAAGATCTTTATTCCCGAGCCACCACCCCACACATCTTCAGCTCTCCTGTCTCTTCCTTCAGTTCAAGTGTTCTTACCGCTATCGCAGCATAAGAAAACATGAAACTAGTAAGCAAAACATGCTTAGTAAGAATCCGGGCCTACTCGCAAAATCTATATCGATACATCATATCATGTACACAGTAATCAAGATAGCATTATAAGCATCATAAGCATTGCTTCACATACTTCTAAGTGCTTCACCGCACAAGATCATATCATAATAGGAAATGTTTTTCAAAAGATTCCATAATGGTAGATACTTTAAAATATCATATCATCATCTAGGGCCCAGTTGTCGTACCACATCATGCGCGTTCCCTAATAAATTGGGGTAGCGAGCCACCAATCTAATTAGAGCAGGACCCTTCCGTCCTACCAATGCCATGACCTTAACTTGCACATTGGATTTGTTTAACGACCCCCTTCCGAGTCGGGTACGCAACTTTCAAAGTAAAGTAATTTATCATGCAATTACTCATATATGTATATGCCTAAAGGTACTCTTAATCACTTCTCAAAGGGACACACCACACATTCGGGTGCTCTTGATCCCTTAGGGACACACCACACATTCGGGTGCTCTTGATCCCAGTTTCAATAGAGTAACCCTTTTTAAGCATATTATCAACACATCATGTTCATACATCATATGTCATCCATGTTCATACATCACATGTCATCCATGTTCATACATCATATTTAATGCATACATGCATCATGTTTTCATACATGTTCATATATTCATCATATTTTATACATGTTCATACATACATCATATGTCATACATGTTCACATGTTCATCATATTTCATACATGCCTCATAATTCGTACATGCATCATATTTCAATCAAACATCTCATTTAATCATCTCGTGCATATACATCTCATATCATTTCACATACGCATCACATAAAATAATTCCACCTTCCTAAACCCTAATGTTCATCATATTTCATACATGCCTCATAATCCGTACATGCATCATATTTCAATCAAACATTTCATTTAATCATCTCATGCATATACATCTCATATCATTTCACATACACATCACATAAAATAATTCCACCTTCCTAAACCCTAATGTTCATCATATTTCATACATGCCTCATAATCCGTACATGCATCATATTTCAATCAAACATCTCATTTAATCATCTCATGCATATACATCTCATATCATTTCACATACACATCACATAAATAATTCAACCTTCCTAAACCCTAATGTTCAAGCCTTGGCCGAATAGTGTAGGGTAGGACGCTAAGGTTTTGGAATCTGCATCTTCACACAAATATTTATCCAAGCACCTTACCTACACTACTAACCATTTACTCATCCTAGGATAACAAACCCACCCAAAGCCCCAATTTAATCCCCTTTGGCCGAAAGTTGTAGGGTGGCTAAAACCCTAATTTTTGTTCTCCCAAACATTTGGAAACACCACACATGTGTATAGAATCCCTAGGGCACTAGCATGTATCAAGGTTTGATAAAAGAAAACTTCACTTGGCCTCCACCACAAGGGTGGCCGAAACTTGTAGGGTACCAAACCCTAGTTTTTTTTTGTCCTTCCAAAAATTTGGAAAACACACATATGAGTCTAAAGTCCCTATGAGTACTAGCATGTATCAAGGTTTGGCCAAAAACTCTTTTCTTGGACCCCTTACTTGGGGTGGCCGAAACCTTCATCAAGGAGGGTCCTTGTGATCTTGCAAAAGAATGAAACAAACAAACATTCAACAACAATTATGCCACAGGCGAGAGGATACTTACATCCTTTCGCTTGGATTTCTCTTTCTCTTACTCCGTAGGGTACCCTAGATTTGTAGGGCAAGTGAAAATCCTTTCCGAATCTTCTCTAGGGCTCCTTAGACTTAGTAGTGGCAAGAACCTTCAAAGGTCTTCTTCCTTCCAACTTTTCTAGGGCTAGAACCCTAGACTTGATTTTCGAAAATGAGAAGGAGAGGGGAGAGGGTCTCGGTGGGGAAGAGTGAAGAGGAAGAAGAAGAGAAGAGAAGGAAGTTACTCCAACTTCCCCTTATTTATACTTTTCTCATGAAAAGACATGTCTCTTCACTCTTACACACTTAACCAGCATGTTTCTTATTCTCTCAACAAGAAACAATGCTTGGTGTAGTGGTTAAGGCATGGAGAGTGCACCTAGGAGGTTCAAGGTTTAAATCCTTGCTTCCTCCTTTCCACCTCTTCTTTTTATTATATTTTGCACTAATCCACATCCAAGCCCATTATGCCAAACCCACCATGAAATTTCATAATAATGATAAAATTCATGAATTCATAATATTCATGATAATATTTCATGAATTCTATCACATTTCATATTCATGATTTCATAATATTTCATATTCTTCCATAATAATATTTCATCATGAATTCACAATATTATTCACATAATATTTTATAATGAATTCACAATATTATTCATGGTGAAATTTCGGGGTGTTACAATCCTACACACCTTATAAAAAGTTCGTCCCGAACTTTAAAACAGTTCCGGATACTTTAATCGCATCGTATCTTCCTGTTCCCAGGTTACTTCTTCGAACTGCTCGTTCCGCCATAGAACTTTCACTAAGGGTACTTCCTTGTTTCTTAGCCTCTTGACCTCCCGACCTAAAATTTGTATAGGTCGGCGTTCGGAGCTAAGGCCCTCCGGTTCTTGCACTGGTGGGGGTTCCATCATTAGACTCGCATCAGGGGTACACTTCTTGAGCATCGATACGTGGAATACGTTGTGGATAGCCGCCATTTCTGGCGGTAGCTCCAGCTCCTAGGCCACCTTGCCTACTCGTCTCAAAATCCGATAGGGTCCCACGTATCGCGGACTCAGCTTCTCCTTCTTTCCGAATCTCATCACCCCTTTCATAGGGGCTACCTTCAGGAATACCGAATCCCCAACCTCGAACTCGAGTGGTCGGCGCCGTTTATCAGCGTAGCTCTTCTGCCGACTCTGAGCAGTCTCTATCCTCTGGCGGATATTCTTTATAGCCTGAGTGGTCTCATTAATAATATCAGTCTGGAGTCCCATCTCCCTCGTTTCACCACTCTCATGCCAGCATAACGGAGATCTGCACTTCCTTCCGTATAGTGCTTCGTACGGTGCCATCCCGATAGTAGCCTGATAACTGTTGTTATAAGCAAACTCTGCTAGGCTTAGGTATCGACACCAGCTTCCCTTGAAGTCCAAGGTGCAAGCTCGTAACATATCTTCTAGTATCTGGTTAACTCGTTCAGTCTGCCCGTCAGTATGTGGGTGAAAGGCGGTACTGAACTTCAGCTTCGTTCCAAGGGCCTTCTGCACGTGTCCCCAAAAATCAGAAGTAAATCGACCATCCCGGTCAGAGACGATGGTCTTGGGAACCCCGTGTAGTCGGACAATCTCCTTGACGTACAGCTGAGCTAGCTGCTCAACTGAATAGGTCATCCTGATCGCCAGAAAGTGCGCGGACTTGGTCAGTCGGTCCACAATGACCCATATACTATCATATCCATTTATAGTCCGAGGCAGCCCTGATATGAAATCCATAGAAATGTCCTCCCACTTCCACTCTGGAATGGGTAGAGGCTGCAGAACTCCCCCAGGTCTCTGGTGTTCTGCTTTGACCCTCAGGCAGGTCAAACACATGCTGATATAATGGGCTACATCCTTCTTCATGCCGGACCACCAAAATTTACCCTTCAGATCTTGATACATCTTGGTAGACCCAGGATGCATCGCATAAGGTGTGCCGTGAGCTTCCTCGAGTATCCTTGTCCGTAATTCGGAGTCGTCGGGAACGCATAATCGATCCCGGAAATATAAAACTCCGTTCTCGGAAATCCGGAATCCCTCGTCCTTGGCTTCGAGAATTTCCTGCCTGATTCTTCGAAGACTCGGATCAAGATTCTGCTTCTCCAGAATACCATCAAATAATGTCGGCGCAATCTGTAGAGTAGAAAGCCGTCCCGATATTATCTCGATTTCGAAATCCATAATCTCTTCCCCTAAGGGTCGTGACAAAGCTGATAAAGACAACAATGCAGCACAAGATTTTCTACTGAGAGCATCTGCTACCTTGTTGGCTTCTCCCGGATGGTACAAGATCTCACAGTCGTAGTCCTTGACCAACTCGAGCCATCGGCGTTGTCGCATATTCAGGTCTTTCTGGGTGAAGAAATACCGCAGACTCTGGTGATCAGTAAAGACCTTGCACTGAGTGCCATATAAATAATGCCTCCATGTTTTCAGCGCAAAGACCACCGCTGCTAATTCCAAATCATGGGTAGGATAATTCTTTTCATGTTCCTTCAGTTGCCTAGAGGCATAGGCAATTACCTTCCCATTTTGCATAAGTACAGCTCCGAGTCCAAGTTTGGATGCGTCGCTGTACATATCGAAACCCGTATCATTTTCTGGAAGAGTCAATATAGGAGCGCTAGTCAGTCTCCTTTTCAATATAGGAGCGCTAGTCAGTCTCCTTCTTTCCGAATCTTATGTGTCGCATGATTAATATTGGATAAATGCGATTTTTATTCATTATTCCAACCGGAATTTATTTTTATTTATTCTCATAAGTCAACATACACTAATCCACCCAGGGAGCCAGATGGGCTGCCTGGATGCCCAGCATAAAGAATAACAAAGCGACACCCACTATCTCCTCGCTCATCACCCTCTGGCCCGCCTCAGGATCCTCAAATGTTCCCATCGGGTCTTCTTCTTCTTCGATCTCGAGGATCTCCTCGTCTTCCTCAACATCTTCCTCGAACACCCACAGCATCTCTGGATCCTCCTCGAAGGGCTCGGGATCCTCCTCGAGGGGCTCAGGATCCTCCTCGAAGGGCTCGGGATCCTCCTCGAAGGCCTCGGGATCCTCCTCGAAGGGCTCAGGATCCTCCTCAAGTGGCTCGGGATCCTCCTCGAAGGGCTCAGGATCCTCCTCAAATGGCTCGGGATCCTCATCTGACGGCTCGGGATCCTCCTCGGAGTCCCCCAGATCTGCTGGGAACTCATGGCGGAGAAGCTGCCTACACAACTCCGCATAGGGAATGCAGCATCTGTGCTGTCCCCAGATCTGAAGCGCCACCTCTCTGGCCCGGTTGGGCAAGGAACGGAGTAAAGCGCCAATCCTATGATCGTCCGTGGCTGGAAACCCTTCTCGCTCCAGTTTCCAGAAGTGCCGATCCAAGAATCCTATGGTGTCCTGAATTCCCCGAGTCGGCCAATACCTAATTGTCTTTATCTGCTCCAGCAATTCGCGGCATCTCTCAGGGTAGTCCTCCTGCAACATCTGGAATTAAAAAAAAATGACATGGTTAGTACTAAACCATTTCTTTTTTTTTTCAATTCGCAAATGTATACAGAGGAAAACTCACACCAAATCGGTGTAGTTTACCCTAGTGATTACTATATGTAACCACCCTCCTACCCCAGTTCTAAATTATTAAAATAGTGTTCATGTTCACCTAACTTACAATTACTTATCATATATATTATACAGGTGATAATTCAACTATCATAAACACTACTTCATGCAAGCATGAATCATTTCTATACATAGTCATTAATATCATACAAGTGATAATTAAGCTAACATAATTACTACTTTATGCAAGCATTAATCATTTCTATATCATGCAAACATACTTCACCTCATATAGTCGTACTGTACATGAAATAAAATAAAGTAAGGCGAGTTAGGATTTCTTACTTGGAAGCGGCAGGAGGAAGCTTGATGTGTGTGTGGTGGAGGGGAAAACTGCTCTGATACCAACCTGTGACGCCTGCCCTTATATCTACCCTCGGGGCGGGGTCACGTGCACTTAATCTCTAAATCCGCATATAAAATTTTTCTTTCTAAAGTACTAAGGACAAAGTACTAAGCATGCTTATTTAACCTATAACATAATAGGTTTCACTTATCATAAAATCAAGTATATAAGTGATTCAAGTATAACATTCATTAATAATAAATGTTAACACAGTATGATAATGTAGATATGAAGATCTTTATTCCCGAGCCACCACCCCACACATCTTCAGCTCTCCTGCCTCTTCCTTCAGTTCAAGTGTTTCTTACCGCTATCTGCAGCATAAGAAAACATGAAACTAGTAAGCAAAACATGCTTAGTAAGAATCCGGGCCTACTCGCAAAATCCATATCGATACATCATATCATGTACACAGTAATCAAGATAGCATTATAAGCATCATAAGCATTGCTTCACATACTTCTAAGTGCTTCACCGCACAAGATCATATCATAATAGGAAATGTTTTTCAAAAGATTCCATAATAGTAGATACTTTAAAATATCATATCATCATCTAGGGCCCAGTTGTCGTACCACATCATGCGCGTTCCCTAATAAATTGGGGTAGCGAGCCACCAATCTAATTAGAGCATGACCCTTCCGTCCTACCAATGCCATGACCTTAACATGCACATTGGATTTGTTTAACGACCCCCTTCCGAGTCGGGTACGCAACTTTCAAAGTAAAGTAATTTATCATGCAATTACTCATATATGTATATGCCTAAAGGTACTCTTAATCACTTCTCAAAGGGACACACCACACATTCGGGTGCTCTTGATCCCTTAGGGACAAACCACACATTCGGGTGCTCTTGATCCCAGTTTCAATAGAGTAACCCTTTTTAAGCATATTATCAACACATCATGTTCATACATCATATGTCATCCATGTTCATACATCACATGTCATCCATGTTCATACATCACATTTAATGCATACATGCATCATGTTTTCATACATGTTCATATATTCATCATATTTTATACATGTTCATACATACATCATATGTCATACATGTTCACATGTTCATCATATTTCATGCATGCCTCATAATTCATACATGCATCATATTTCAATCAAACATCTCATTTAATCATCTCGTGCATATACATCTCATATCATTTCACATACGCATCACATAAAATAATTCCACCTTCCTAAACTCTAATGTTCATCATATTTCATACATGCCTCATAATCCGTACATGCATCATATTTCAATCAAACATTTCATTTAATCATCTCATGCATATACATCTCATATCATTTCACATACACATCACATAAAATAATTCCACCTTCCTAAACCCTAATGTTCATCATATTTCATACATGCCTCATAATCCGTACATGCATCATATTTCAATCAAACATCTCATTTAATCATCTCATGCATATACATCTCATATCATTTCACATACACATCACATAAAATAATTCAACCTTCCTAAACCCTAATGTTCAAGCCTTGGCCGAATAGTGTAGGGTAGGGACGCTAAGGTTTTGGAATCTACATCTTCACACAAATATTTATCCAAGCACCTTACCTACACTACTAACCATTTACTCATCCTAGGATAACAAACCCACCCAAAGCCCCAATTTAATCCCCTTTGGCCGAAAGTTGTAGGGTGGCTAAAACCCTAATTTTTGTTCTCCCAAACATTTGGAAACACCACACATGTGTATAGAATCCCTAGGGCACTAGCATGTATCAAGGTTTGATAAAAGAAAACTTCACTTGGCCTCCACCACAAGGGTGGCCGAAACTTGTAGGGTACCAAACCCTTGTTTTTTTTTGTCCTTCCAAAAATTTGGAAAACACACATATGAGTCTAAAGTCCCTATGAGTACTAGCATATATCAAGGTTTGGCCAAAAACTCTTTTCTTGGACCCCTTACTTGGGGTGGCCGAAACCTTCATCAAGGAGGGTCCTTGTGATCTTGCAAAAGAATGAAACAAACAAACATTCAACAACAATTATGCCACAGGCGAGAGGATACTTACATCCTTTCGCTTGGATTTCTCTTTCTCTTACTCCGTAGGGTACCCTAGATTTGTAGGGCAAGTGAAAATCTTTTCCGAATCTTCTCTAGGGCTCCTTAGACTTAGTAGTGGCAAGAACCTTCAAAGGTCTTCTTTCTTCCAACTTTTCTAGGGCTAGAACCCTAGACTTGATTTTCGAAAATGAGATGGAGAGGGGAGAGGGTCTCGGTGGGGAAGAGTGAAGAGGAAGAAGAAGAGAAGAGAAGGAAGTTACTCCAACTTCCCCTTATTTATACTTTTCTCATGAAAAGACATGTCTCTTCACTCTTACACACTTAACAAGCATGTTTCTTATTCTCTCAACAAGAAACAATGCTTGGTGTAGTGGTTAAGGCATGGAGAGTGCAACTAGGAGGTTCAAGGTTCAAATCCTTGCTTCCTCCTTTCCACCTCTTCTTTTTATTATATTTTGCACTAATCCACATCCAAGCCCATTATGCCAAACCCACCATGAAATTTCATAATAATGATAAAATTCATGAATTCATAATATTTCATGATAATATTTCATGAATTCTATCACATTTCATATTCATGATTTCATAATATTTCATATTCTTCCATAATAATATTTGATCATGAATTCACAATATTATTCACATAATATTTTATAATGAATTCACAATATTATTCATGGTGAAATTTCGGGGTGTTACACATAGCGCGGACTTAGTTTCCCTTTCTTCCCAAATCTGGTCACCCCCTTCATAGGGGCCACATTGAGAAATACCTAATCTCCAACATTAAACTCTAGTGGTCTACGCCGGACGTCGGCATAACTCTTTTGCCGGCTCTGAGCAGTCTCTATCCGTTGTCGAATATTCTGTATATCCCGGGTGGCGCTATCGATAACATCCGTTGTGAGACCCATTTCCTTCTTTTCACCACCCTCGTACCAGCAAATCGGAGACCTACATCTCCTCCCATACAAGGCTTCATAAGGTGTCATTCCGATAGTAGCTTGGTAGCTATTATTGTAAGCGAATTCCGCCAAGCATAGATATCGACACCAACTTCCCTTGAAATCCAGGGCACAAGCTGTTGGGACCGGGTGCATGTCGACAAGGATACGAGTTCGTAAAATTTTAAATTTTTTCGTGCAGCGGAAGAATTTCCATAAAATAATTTCCTAAATTATTTTAACTTCGTATCTAGCATGCAATCTTATGGTGTGTTGACATAATCATAAAATAAAACTTTGTGGAAAAGTAAACTAATTTACTTTTATACCTCGCGTAACTCGAAGAAAGGGACGAGATCCAACCGTAGCGTCCCTTGGAAGCTTCGCCTCTATTCGCGTCCACACCGAGTTCTCTTCGGGATGACTTCGCAAAGTCACGAGTTTTGTGCCGACGAGAACTAATAGATTCTCTATAGGCACAACAAAGAAGATCAAGAGAGGAATTAGGAAACTAACCAACAAGAAGCGGAATCCAAATTCCGGGAATAGAGGAGTCGCTATCCGCTTCTTCTTCTTCTTGTTCGGGTTCTCCTTCTTCTTGAAGCTCACGGCAACCTTTGGTTGGGTAGAGATTGCGCCGGCCCTAAGCCTCCAAGTGAGCGCCGGCCCTAAGACTCCAAGAGTGGGCGCCGGCCCTAAGGGAAGAGAAGGGAAGGAGAGAAAAGAATAGAAGAGAGAGAGGGAGAGCTCTATTTCGATTATCAAAATCTTAGGAATCCAAGGCTTGCCTATGGTTCCTTATATAGTTGCTTCTCCCTTGCCAAGTTTCCTCTTAACCGAATTAATGGAATTAACGGAATTAGTTATCATAAGAAATTTATCGTATAAAATCTCTTATGAATTATTCCGTTTAAACCAAGTTTTATTATAATTAACTTTATAATAAAACTAATTAGTTATCATAAGAAATTTATCCTATAAATTCTCTTATGAATTTTATTATAACTAACTTTATAATAAAACTAATTAATTATCATAAGAAATTTATCCTATAAATTCTCTTATGAATAACCAAGTTTTATTATAACTAACTTTATAATAAAACTAATTAGTTATCATAAGAAATTTATCCTATAAATTCTCTTATGAATTTTATTATAACTAACTTTTTAATAAAACTAATTAATTATCATAAGAAATTTATCCTATAAATTCTCTTATGAATTATTCCGTTTAAACCAAGTTTTATTATAACTAACTTTATAATAAAACTAATTAATCTCTCCTTTTATTATGGAATAAATTTTATAAAAAATTTATAAATTTTCTTATTATGGAAAAATCAATTCATAATTGATTTTATAAAATAAACCAATTCATGGATTATTTTAACTTCCATAAAAAGAATAAATTTCTATAAATTTATTTATATAAATTTCTTTATACAAATTTATTTATCCATAATTTATAAAACAAATCGCGCTAGATTTGTTTTATTAATTAAACCAAAATTAATTGGTTTACTCCCTCTATTGTGGCCGGCCAACCAAGGAGGGTTGGCACCCTCTTTGGCCGGCCCAAACCGAGCCGAACTAACGCGAATTAAACTCATTTAATTCGCCCAAAAAGCCTTCAAAAGACTTAGCCATTTTTAGCTTCCATTGCGCCTCTGATTAACTCAGATTCGACTTATTTCTCTTGATCGGAAAATCCAATTTTCAACTCGTTTTAAATCCCTCGAATTACTCGTAGTGCGTGTGACTAAATAGGCTTTCGACTTATGTTGGCCGTCTATAATCAACAAATTATAGAACGATCATGAGTGGCACCTAGTAGTACATCATGATCCCCAATTAATCGAAAGATCAACGGTTTGACCTCAGAAGAAATTATTCTGAAACCCTTCAGCAGCTCTAATGAATCGTGCCCCATTCCCTTCACCATCTTATACCCACTTGGTTCAGGACACGGTCTATTTGTGTCAGTCCCCAATAGGCTGACTACGTCACACCTTGCCCAAGTAGTGTCTTTCTCGTCCTTTGGATTTCTAGTTACTCTCATGTATTTTAGAGACTCGTACTCCAAACATGATCTACTCTGGCCCGAGGTTTTGAGTAACAATCCGACGATAGGCCTGGGTATACATCTCCTCGCAAGGAGTGGTGAATCCTTTGTAGGCTGTTCAAACATCTTCGGGCACTTGGGCTTATACCCAATCATCCTGGGTCCACACCTCCTTGGAGATGCTTGCTTAAGATGTTAAAGTATAAGTCTCCATGACCAAGATGACTTGAACACCGCAAGTCAAAGGAACATCGTACTTAAGCTGCAGTAAGAACTTCATTGACATTTCTATAGATAGATTCCATATGAAGTCTTACAACTAGTCACTCCAATGAACTAGTTCCCTTAACTAGCACCCATGTTTATCTCCGGACATCCCAATGTCACCAGCCAGTGAGAATCAGCTGATTAGAGAATAACCTATGCTAGTCTCAACAGAATTGATAGTGTCCGTATTTATCAATTCATCGACTAGGGATATTTTCAATACTTCACATTTGCAAATTTAGAGATAATCACTAGTTGTGATCCCATCACAAATTCTCTTATGCTGTGAGTTGTATTGCAGACATTCAGTACATGAGTTTAAGATCCCAATCAAATACACAAGCATGTATACTCAAATAGTGAATTATCATTTATTAAAATAAATGTTTTACAATCATAAGGCGATTGCCTTAGGACACTTCTCTCATATCACTAACACAAGCTCTCAACATATCTTCCAATATTTGATTCACCCGTTCAGTTTGCCCGTCCGTCTGAGGGTGAAAGGTGGAGCTAAACCGCAATTTAGTGCTGAGAGACTTCTGAACGCATTCCCAAAAATGCGAAGTAAAGCGACCATCCCTATCTGAGATGATGGTCTTGGGAACTCCATGAAGCCTAATTACTTCCTTGACATATAATTGAGCCAGTTGCTCAATCGAGTAAGTCATCTTGATCGCCAAGAAGTGAGCAGACTTTGTCAGCCTGTCCACAATCACCCATATTGCATCATATCCATTTGTAGTCCTGGGAAGCCCTGAAATGAAATCCATAGAGACGTCTTCCCATTTCCACTCCGGAATTGCGAGTGGCTGCAGAACTCCCCCCGGGTCGCTGATGTTCTGCTTTCACTTGCTGGCAAGTCATGCAAGTACTAACATACTGAGCCACCTCCCTCTTCATACCGGACCACTAGAACCTCTCCTTCAGATCTTGATACATCTTGGTGGATCCTGGATGCATTGAATAAGGGGTTTCGTGAGCTTCCGTTAGTATTTTTCTTCGAAGCTCTGGGTCATTAGGGATACATAGACGATCCCTAAGGTATAGTACCCCCCCTTTGGCGATATGAAAGCCATCGCCCTTTCCTTCTAGAATCTCCTATTTTATTTTCTGGAGACTGGGATCACCATTTTGTTTTTCCAATATGTCCTCACATAGCGCGGGTGATATTGTCATAGTGGAAAGTCGCCCAGAGATGACTTCGACCCCAAAATTCATAATTTCTCTTTCGAGTGGTCGGGATAATTTAGATATGGACATCAAGGTGGCACTTGATTTCCAGCTGAGTGCATCGGCCACCTTGTTCGCCTTCCCTGGGTGATAGAAGATCTCGCAGTCATAGTCTTTTACCAACTCAAGCCATCGGCGTTGTCTCATATTTAGGTCCTTCTGAGTGAAGAAATATCGCAGACTCTGGTGGTCTGTATAAATTCGACACTGCGCTCCATACAGATAATGCCTCCATATCATAAGAGCGAAGACCACCGCGGCCAATTCCAGATCATGAGTGGGGTAATTCTGTTCATATTCTTTGAGTTGTCTAGAGGTATAGGCAATAACATTTCCATTCTGCATAAGTACAGCCCCAAGTCCGAGTTTGGAGGCATCGCTATACATGTCAAAGTTTTGATTACATTCTGGAAGGGTAAGGATTGGTGCAGTTGTGAGCCTCCTTTTTAATTCCAAGAAACTCTTTTCACAGTCTTCCGTCCATTCGTACTTCTTATCCTTCCGGGTGAGAGCCGTTAAAGGGGCTGCGATCCTCGAGAAATCCTCACACAAACTTTCTATAATAGCCTGCCAACCCCAGAAAACTTCTGATCTCGCTGGTGTTCTTTAGTCGGCTCCAGTTATTCACAGCTTCCACCTTCATTGGATCTACCATAACCCCGTCTTTAGAAATAATATGGCCCAAAAAGCCCACTTGGTCGAGCCAGAACTCACATTTGGAAAATTTTGCATATAGTTGATTTTCCCGAAGAACCTCTAATACTATCTTCAGGTGCTCGGTGTGCTCTTCTTGAGTCCTCGAATAAATAAGAATATCGTCGATGAAGACGATCATGAATTTGTCGAGGAACGACGAGAACACCCGATTCATAAGGTCCATAAACATAGCAGGAGCATTCGTCGCGCCGAAAGGCATAACAACAAACTCAAAGTGCCCATACCTTGTTCGGAAAGCCGACTTCGGAATATCCTCTTGTTTTACTCTGACTTGATGATACCCGGACCTCAAATCAATTATTGAGAAAATAGTGGCTCCCTTTAATTGGTCAAACAGGTCATCTATCCTCGGGAGGGGATACCTGTTCTTTATAGTTACGTTGTTCAGCGTTCGATAATCTATGCACATGCGCATAGATCCATTTTTCTTCTTCACAAACAGTACTGGAGCTCCTCACGGGGAATGACTAGGGCGTATAAATCCCTTATCCAGCAACTCCTGTAGCTGTTCCTGAAGTTCCTTTAATTCAACCGGCGCCATACGGTAAGGTGCCTTGGAAATCGGGTTAGTACCAGGAATTAATTCGATCTCAAATTCCACTTCTCTGTCAGGAGCTAATCCCGGTAACTCCTCTGGGAAAACCTCTGGGTAGTCACATACCACCCGGACATCTTCCAGCTTCCGATTCTTTACTTGACTGGCATCAACCACATATGCTAGAAATCCAGAACATCCTTTGTCCAACATCTTCTGAGCTTGGAGAGTGGATCTTTACCTACTCCTATATTATTCTAAATACTAATTCATAAAAGAAGATAAAATATCGTTCATCGTTACGTATCTTAACATACTTTTTCATCATACTATCGTTCATACTTGCATATCTAAAACTATAAAGCATCCTAAAAGTGCTTACTATCATAAAACATACACAGGGGTACTTACTTGGAAGCGATAGGAAGAGGGCTTTATGTGTGGGTAGTGAGATGGTTACCGCTCTGATACCAACTTGTAACGCCTGCTTTTTTTTTCCATAAGCGGCGTTACGTTAACATGCTTAGGGCATGTAGACATCATAAGGCAGCGGAATAACTTTAACTTATACATGCCCTATTACCATTCTTAACTTAATGACATGGGAACCTTAGCATATTAACTTTGAACTTAAGCATCATATCATGTCATACATAACGTCATATCATAAGGTTCCAGAAGTCATTATTCAAACATATAAGTAACCAAGGTGAAGTTCTAGCATAAACAGTAAACATATGGTTTCCTGGGCCAAGTCACTACTAACACATGCGTTCTTGCCCTCCTGCTGCTTCCATCATTGTCCCCTTGAATGATCTGCGATATAAGGAAATAAGACTATAAGCACACAGGCTTAGTAAGACTCTTTCCTACTCACAAAAACCATTCATCATTCATCATCTCATAATGAGCACATGAAACATTAACATACTTGGTGCTCTACTTAGAACATAACATCTTACATCACTTATCGTATACATAGCATGGCATGAACATAAACATAGTAAACATTCTAAGCATGGCATGATACATGGCATAAACATAAACATAGTAAACATTCTAAGCATGGCATGATACATGGCATAAACATAAACATAGTAAACATTCTAAGCATGACATGATACATGACATAAACATAAACATAGTGAACATTCTAAGCATGGCATAATACATGGCATAAACATAACCATAGTGAACATTCTAAGCATGGCATAATACATGGCATAAACATAAACATAGTGAACATTCTAAGCATGGCATAATACATGGCATAATACCTATCATAGCATATGAACATCTTCTTAACATAATCATGGCATAGATCATTCATTCTCATGCATACTTCTTAACATGAAACGTAAGCATAAAATCTTATCAACATAGCATAATGCATAACATGAATGGATGCATGAGTGGAATGCATATACATAAGGATGCTTAACTTTTAAAAACATACTCTTAAATGCTTAAACATAATCATCATAACATCATTTGGGGTCCCCGGCTTGTACAACATACATACATCATAGCGCGCATCCCTAGCAAGTCCGAGGTCGCGAGCCCCGACCTACTAGGGTAAGGACAGCATAGTCGGTAGTCCCCGAACCGAGGCGTTCTTAAGGTGCCCATCCCTGTTGCACAGCTCCGGTAGTGCCAGAACCGTGGACAGCTTCGGTAGTCCAAAACCGGGGCGTTCTTAAGGTGCCCATCCCTTGGACCCATACTTCGGTCCGGTACAAGCCCATACATAAAGTAAAATACTTTTCATGTTTCATCATTCATAAGACATTCATAGCATAACCATGTTACATAAAGCATGACTTAACACATGCTTGTCTTTTCATTGTTCATTCTTATTGCATAACATCATGATGCCTGTAAGGCATGAGCATTATCTTCATTCATAAACATGGTATGCATCTTCTTTCATAAGCATGACATGCATCTTTATTCATACAACATGGCATGCATCATTCTCATCATGAACATAAACATAACATACTTATCATGGCATCGTTCTTATCATGAACCTAACATAACATACCCATCATAGCATCATTCTTATCGTGAACATAACCCTATCATACTTATCATGGCATCATTCATATCATGAACATAAACCTATCATACTTATCATGACATCATTCATATCATGAACATACACAATAACTTAGCATGGTTCTTAACATAACATGAGCATATAACTTAGCATGGTTCTCTACATCACATAAGCATACATCGGTAGGATTTCCATAACATTCTACCTACCATTCAAATACATGGCCTAAAACATAAACATTCGTGGTAACCCTATTAAGCATGGCATCCAGTCATAACCTAAACATGAAACATAAAGCATGGTGCTTAAACCTTAGGGTCATGGATAACATGATTCCTACCACATGCTTGATCCTATACATATAAATACTTTATGGTAAACATGAACCATCATTCTTTGAACCCTAACTCCACCCCCAAACCCTAGATCCAAGGCTTGGCCGAAACTTCTAAGGTGGAGTTCCATCAATTCCATAAACATGTAATATAGCATAAGGTAAAGGAACAACCATACATCATTTATGAGACCATAGGAAGTCCTTGGGGCTCATGATTAGGGTTAACCCTAACCTTTAGGCCACTTTCCTAGGGCTGGCCGAAACTTATAAAGCCATGGGGGTATGGAAAAATTCCATTAAAATCCCCAATCAATCATAAAACACTAATCACATCTTACCATAGAGCCATTGGAGCCCTTACTTGAAATAAATCATAACTTTTACCCTATTAACCCTTCTTGGCCGAAACTTATAGAGTCTCTAGGCCATGTGAAAATTCACATAATCACCCTCCATCGCCCTTATATCATGACAACATATAAAAATATATACTTGAAGTTTAGGACTCAACCCTAACCTTTGGGTCCTTGAGGTTGGCCGAAACTTATAGGGTCTCTAGGGTACCCCAAAAATTCTCAAAAATTGTATTAAATCTCTAGACATCATGAGAGTACATTAAACAACATGATTTGGATTTTTATCATCATTTTAGACCAAGAATCCCATGGGCCGAAAGCTATAAAGTTAGATTCATGGGTTTCCTTTGGTTTTTCCAACATAAACATCATATACAACTTTCATATCATGTTAATCTTCAAGAAAAGCCATTATACCATAGGTGAGGGAGTCTTACCTTGGTGGATCTTAATTATAACCTTAGATGTGAGAGAAGGATGGAAATCTTGTTGCCTCTTGACCACCCTTAGCCCTTGTTCCCTTGTGAAGACCTTAGATCTTGGAGATGAAGCCTTGGTGGAAGTTTTTCCAAGGGAGAACTCCTCCTTGGGGTTTCGGCTAGAATGAGGAGGGAGGAGGGGATCAAATGCAATTGATGGAAGGAAGAAAGAAATTACCAAACCCCCCTCTTTATCACTCATTAAGGAAGTAAATGAAGAGTCTCTCCATGACCCTTCATCTTCTTCTAAGCCTTAACCAATATCCACATCATTTCCTCATAACATTCCCTTGCTAGAGGAGTTGGTTAGAGCCTACATGGTTATACAAGAGGTCTACGGTTCAATCTTTGGCCCATGCACCCTATTTTTTATTTTATTTTCCCTTTTTATTTTCTATTATTTTTCCCCAAAATTTCGAAAATCCCTTAAAAATTCCCCCATAATTTTGTTCATATTTCTCATTAAAACCCCTTTATATTTTATAAATTTCTACCCAAAATTCTCGAATAATTATGGTACTAAAAAGTTAGTACTAAATTTCTCAATTTACATGAGAAAATATGGATTTCTAGGCCAAATTTTATATAAATATTTCTAGGCCCCTCGGAAAATTATCTAGACATGCTCAATATTTTAAGAAATATTAAGAGAATTTTCCGGGACATTACAATCCCCCATACCTCTTGAAAGTTCGTCCTCGAACTTAGAATAACTCCGGGTACTTGCGCCTCATCTCGTCCTCGTGCTCCCAGGTAGCTTCTTCGAACCGTTGACTTTGCCATAGGACCTTGACTAAGGGCACTTCCTTACTCCTTAGCTTCTTGACTTCCCTATCCAAAATCTGGATGGGTCTGCTCTCATAGCTTAGGTCCTCTTGCACATTCACCGTCTGTGGCTCGATCACTTGATCCATATTTGGGATACACTTTTTCAGCAGGGACACATGGAATACGTTATGGATGGCTGACATCTCTGGAGGCAGCTCTAGCTCATATGCCACTTTACCGACTCTCTTCAGAATCAGGTACGACCCCACATAGCGCGGACTTAGTTTCCCTTTCTTCCCAAATCTGGTCACCCCCTTCATAGGGGCCACTTTGAGAAATACCCAATCTCCAACATTAAACTCCAGTGGTCTACGCCGGACGTCGGCATAACTCTTTTGCCGGCTCTGAGCAGTCTCTATCCGTTGTCGAATATTCTGTATATCCCGGGTGGCGCTATCGATAACATCCGTTGTGAGCCCCATTTCCTTCTTTTCACCACCCTCGTACCAGCAAATCGGAGACCTACATCTCCTCCCATACAAGGCTTCATAAGGTGCCATTCCGATAGTAGCTTGGTAGCTATTATTGTAAGCGAATTCCGCCAAGCATAGATATCGACACCAACTTCCCTTGAAATCCAGGGCACAAGCTCTCAACATATCTTCCAATATTTGATTCACCCGTTCAGTTTGCCCGTCCGTCTGAGGGTGAAAGGAGGTGCTAAATCGCAATTTAGTGCCGAGAGACTTCTGAACGCATTCCCAAAAATGCGAAGTAAAGCGACCATCCCTATCTGAGATGATGGTCTTGGGAACTCCATGAAGCCTAATTACTTCCTTGACATATAATTGAGCCAGTTGCTCAATCGAGTAAGTCATCTTGATCGCCAAGAAGTGAGCAGACTTTGTCAGCCTGTCCACAATCACCCATATTGCATCATATCCATTTGTAGTCCTGGGAAGCCCTGAAATGAAATCCATAGAGATGTCTTCCCATTTCCACTCCGGAATTGCGAGTGGCTGCAGAACTCCCCCGGGTCGCTGATGTTCTGCTTTCACTTGCTGGCAAGTCATGCAAGTACTAACATACTGAGCCACCTCCCTCTTCATACCGGACCACCAGAACCTCTCCTTCAGATCTTCATACATCTTGGTGGATCCTGGATGCATTGAATAACGGGTTTCGTGAGCTTCCGTTAGTATTTTTCATCGAAGCTCTGGGTCAATAGGGATATATAGACGATCCCTAAGGTATAGTACCCCCCTTTGGCGATATGAAAGCCATCACCCTTTCCTTCTAGAATCTCCTGTTTTATTTTCTGGAGACTGGGATCACCATTTTGTCTTTCCAATATGTCCTCACATAGCGCGAGTGATATTGTCATAGTGGAAAGTCGCCCAGAGATGACATCGACCCCAAAATTCATAATTTCTCTTTCGATTGGTCGGGATAATTTAGATATGGACATCAAGGTGGCACTTGATTTCCGGCTGAGTGCATCGACCACCTTGTTCGCCTTCCCTGGGTGATAGAAGATCTCGCAGTCATAGTCTTTTACCAACTCAAGCCATCAGCGTTGTCTCATATTCAGGTCCTTCTGAGTGAAGAAATATCGCAGACTCTGGTGGTCTGTATAAATTCGACACTGCGCTGCATACAGATAATGCCTCCATATCTTAAGAGCGAAGACCACCGCGGCCAATTCCAGATCATGAGTGGGGTAATTCTGTTCGTATTCTTTGAGTTGTCTAGAGGCATAGGCAATAACTTTTCCATTCTGCATAAGTACAGCCCCAAGTCCGAGTTTGGAGGCATCGCTATACATGTCAAAGTTTTGATTACATTACGGAAGGGTAAGGATTGGTGCACTTGTGAGCCACCTTTTTAATTCCAAGAAACTCTTTTCATAGTCTTCCGTCCATTCGTACTTCTTATCCTTCCGGGTGAGAGCCGTTAAAGGGGCTGCGATCCTCGAGAAATCCTCCACAAACTTTCTATAATAGCCTGCCGACCCCAAAAAACTTCTGATCTCGCTGGTGTTCTTCGGCCGGCTCCAGTTATTCACAGCTTCCACCTTCATTGGATCTACCATAACCCCGTCTTTAGAAATAATATGGCCAAAAAAGCCCACTTGGTCGAGCCAGAACTCACATTTGGAAAATTTTGCATATAGTTGTTTTTCCCGAAGGACCTCTAATACTATCTTCAGGTGCTCTTCTTGAGTCCCCGAATAAATAAGAATATCGTCGATGAAGACGATCACGAATTTGTCGAGGAACGACGAGAACACCCGATTCATAAGGTCCATAAACATAGCAGGAGCATTCGTCACGCCGAAAGGCATAACAACAAACTCAAAGTGCCCGTACCTTGTTCGGAAAGCCGTCTTCGGAATATCCTCTTGTTTTACTGTAACATGATGATACCCGGACCTCAAATCAATTATTGAGAAAACAGTGGCTCCCTTTAATTGGTCAAACAGGTCATCTATCCTCGGGAGGGGATACCTGTTCTTGATAGTTACGTTGTTCAGCGCTCGATAATCTATGCACATGCGCATAGATCCATCTTTCTTCTTCACAAACAGTACTGGAGCTCCCCACGGGGAATGACTAGGGCGAATAAATCCCTTATCCAGCAACTCCTGTAGCTGTTCCTGAAGTTCCTTTAATTCAACCGGCACCATACGGTAAGGTGCCTTGGAAATCGGGTTAGTACCAGGAATTAATTCGATCTCAAAGTCCAGTTCTCTGTTAGGAGCTAATCCCGGTAACTCCTCTGGGAAAACCTCTTGGTAGTCACATACCACCCGGACATCTTCCAGCTTCCGATTCTTTACNNNTATCATGTCATACATAACATCATATCATTAAGGTTCCAGAAGTCATTATTCAAAACATATAAGTAACCAAGGTGAAGTTCTAGCATAACAGTAAACATATGGTTTCTGGGCCAAGTCACTACTACACACATGCGTTTCTTTGCCCTCCTGCTGCTTCCTCATTGTCCCTTGAATGATCTGTGGTATAAGGAAATAAACTATAAGCACACAGGCTTAGTAAGACTCTTTCCTACTCACAAAAACCATTCATCATGCATCATCTCATAATGAGCACATGAAACATTAACATACTCAGTGCTCTACTTAGAACATAACATCTTACATCACTTTCGTATACATAGCATGGCATGAACATAAAACATAGTAAACATTCTAACATGGCATGATACATGGCATAAACATAAACATAGTAACATTCTAAGCATGGCATGATACATGGCATAAACATAAACATAGTGAACATTCTAAGCATGGCATGATACATGGCATAAACATAAACATAGTGAACATTCTAAGCATGGCATAATACATGGCATAATACCTATCATAGCATATGAAACATCTTCTTAACATAATCATGGCATAGATCATCATTCTCATGCATACTTCTTAACATGAAACGTAAGCATAAAATCTTATCAACATAGCATAATGCATAACATGAATGGATGCATGAGTGGAATGCATATACATAAGGATGCTTAACTTTTAAAAACATACTCTTAAATGCTTAAACATAATCATCATAACATCATTTGGGGTCCCCGGCTTGTACCAACATACATACATCATAGCGCGCATCCCTAGCAAGTCCGAGGTCGCGAGCCCCGACCTACTAGGGTAAGGACAGCATAGTCGGTAGTCCCCGAACCGAGGCGTTCTTAAGGTGCCCATCCCTGTTGCACAGCTCCGGTAGTGCCAGAACCGTGGACAGCTTCGGTAGTCCAAAACCGGGGTTCTTAAGGTGCCATCCCTTGACCCATACTTCGGTCCGGTACAAGCCCATACATAAAGTAAAATACTTTTTCATGTTTCATCATTCATAAGACATTCATAGCATAACCATGTTACATAAAGCATGACTTAACACATGCTTGTCCTTTCATTGTTCATTCTTATTGCATAACATCATGATGCCTGTAAGGCATGAGCATTATCTTCATTCATAAACATGGTATGCATCTTCTTTCATAAGCATGACATGCATCTTTATTCATACAACATGGCATGCATCATTCTCATCATGAACATAAACATAACATACTTATCATGGCATCGTTCTTATCATGAACCTAACATAACATACCTATCATAGCATCATTCTTATCGTGAACATAACCCTATCATACTTATCATGGCATCATTCATATCATGAACATAAACCTATCATACTTATCATGACATCATTCATATCATGAACATACACAATAACTTAGCATGGTTCTTAACATAACATGAGCATATAACTTAGCATGGTTCTCTACATCACATAAGCATACATAGGTAGGATTTCCATAACATTCTACCTACCATTCAAATACATGGCCTAAAACATAAACATTCATGGTAACCCTATTAAGCATGGCATCCAGTCATAACCTAAACATGAAACATAAAGCATGGTGCTTAAACCTTAGGGTCATGGTTAACATGATTCCTACCACATGCTTGATCCTATACATATAAATACTTTATGGTAAACATGAACCATCATTCTTTGAACCCTAACTCCACCCCCAAACCCTAGATCCAAGGCTTGGCCGAAACTTCTAAGGTGGAGTTCCATCAATTCCATAAACATGTAATATAGCATAAGGTAAAGGAACAACCATACATCATTTATGAGCCATAGGAAGTCCTTGGGGCTCATGATTAGGGTTAACCCTAACCTTTAGGCCACTTTCCTAGGGCTGGCCGAAACTTATAAGGCCATGGGGGTATGGAAAAATTCCATTAAAATCCCCAATCAATCATAAAACACTAATCACATCTTACCATAGAGCCATTGGAGCCCTTACTTGAAATAATCATAACTTTTACCCTATTAACCCTTCTTGGCCGAAACTTATAGAGTCTCTAGGCCATGTGAAAATTCACATAATCACCCTCCATCACCCTTATATCATGACAACATATAAAAATATACTTGAAGTTTAGGACTCAACCCTAACCTTTGGGTCCTTGAGGTTGGCCGAAACTATAGGGTCTCTAGGGTACCCCAAAAATTCTCAAAATTGTATTAAATCTCTAGACATCATGAGAGTACATTAAACAACATGATTTGGATTTTTATCATCATTTTAGACCAAGAATCCCATGGGCCGAAACCTATAAGGTTAGATTCATGGGTTTCCTTTGGTTTTTCCAACATAAACATCATATACAACTTTCATATCATGTTAATCTTCAAGAAAAGGCATTATACCACAGGTGAGGGAGTCTTTCCTTGGTGGATCTTGATTATAACCTTAGATGTGAGAGAAGGATGGAAATCTTGTTGCCTCTTGACCACCCTTAGCCCTTGTTCCCTTGTGAAGACCTTAGATCTTGGAGATGAAGCCTTGGTGGATGTTTTTCCAAGGGAGAACTCCTCCTTGGGGTTTCGGCTAGAATGAGGAGGGAGGAGGGGAGCAAATACAATTGATGGAAGGAAGAAAGTAATTCCCAAACCCCCCTCTTTATCACTCATTAAGGAGGTAAATGAAGAGTCTCTCCATGACCTTTCATCTTCTTCTAAGCCTTAACCAATAACCACTTCATTTCCTCATAACATTCCCTTACTAGAGGAGTTGGTTAGAGCCTACATGGTTGTACAAGAGGTCCAAGGTTCAATCCTTGGCCCATGCACCCTATTTTTTATTTTATTTTCCCTTTTTATTTTCTATTATTTTTCCCCAAAATTCCGAAAATCCCTTAAAAATTCCCCCATAATTTTGATCATATTTCCCATTAAAACCCCTTTATATTTATATAAATTTCTACCTAAAACTCTCCAATAATTATGGTACTAAAAAGTTAGTACTAAATTTCTCAATTTACATGAGAAAATATGGATTTCTAGGCTAAATTTTATATAATTATTTCTAGGCCCCTCGGAAAATTATCTAGACATGCTCAATATTTTAAGAAATATTAAGAGAATTTTTCGGGTCATTACAATCCCCCATACCTCGTGAAAGTTCGTCCTCGAACTTAGAATAACTCCGGGTACTTGCGCCTCATCTCGTCCTCGCGCTCCCAGGTAACATCTTCGAACCGTTGACTTTGCCATAGGACCTTGACGAAGGGCACTTCCTTACTCCTCTACTTCATGACTTCCCTATCCAAAATCTGGATGGATCTGCTCTCATAGCTTAGGTCCTCTTGCACTTTCACCGTCTGTGGCTCGATCACTTGGTCCATATTTGGGATACACTTTTTCAGCAGGGACACATGGAATACGTTATGGATGGCTGACATCTCTGGAGGCAGCTCTAGCTCATATGCCACTTTACCGACTCTCTTCAGAATCAGGTACGGCCCCACATAGCGCGAACTTAGTTTCCCTTTCTTCCCAAATCTGGTCACCCCCTTCATAGGGGCCACTTTGAGAAATACCCATCTCCAACATTAAACTCCAGTGGTCTACGCCGGACGTCGACATAACTCTTTTGCCGGCTCTGAGCAGTCTCTATCCGTTGTCGAATAATCTGTATATCCCGGGTGGCGCTATCGATAACATCCGTTGTGAGCCCCATTTCCTTCTTTTCACCACCCTCGTACCAGCAAATCGGAGACCTACATCTCCTCCCATACAAGGCTTCCTAAGGTGCCATTCCGATAATAGCTTGGTAGCTATTATTTTAAGCGAATTCCGCCAAGCATAGATATCGACACCAACTTCCCTTGAAATCCAGGGCACAAGCTCTCAACATATCTTCCAATATTTGATTCACCCGTTCAGTTTGCCCGTCCGTCTGAGGGTGAAAGGCGGTGCTAAATCGGAATTTAGTGCCGAGAGACTTCTGAACGCATTCCCAAAAATGCGAAGTAAAGCGACCATCCCTATCTGAGATGATGGTCTTGGGACTCCATGAAGCCTAATTACTTCCTTGACATATTATTGAGCCAGTTGCTCAATCGAGTAAGTCATCTTGACCGCCAAGAAGTAAGCAGACTTTGTTAGCCTGTCCACAATCACCCATATTGCATCATATCCATTTGTAGTCCTGGGAAGCCCTGAAATGAAATCCATAGAGATGTCTTCCCATTTCCACTCCGGAATTGCGAGTGGCTGCAGAACTCCCCCGGGTCGCTGATGTTCTGCTTTCACTTGCTGGCAAGTAATGCAAGTACTAACATACTGAGCCACCTCCCTCTTCATACCGGACCACCAGAACCTCTCCTTCAGATCTTGATACATCTTGGTGGATCCTGGATGCATTGAATAAGGGGTTTCGTGAGCTTCCGTTAGTATTTTTCTTCGAAGCTCTGGGTCATTATGGATACATAGACGATCCCTAAGGTATAGTACCCCACCTTTGGCGATATGAAAGCCATCGCCCTTTCCTTCTAGAATCTCCTGTTTTATTTTCTGGAGACTGGGATCACCATTTTGTTTCTCCAATATGTCCTCACATAGCGCGGGTGTTATTGTCATAGTGGAAAGTCGCCCAGAGATGATTTTGACCCCAAAATTCATAATTTCTCTTTCGAGTGGTCGGGATAATTTAGATATGGACATCAAGGTGGCACTTAAATTCCGGCTGAGTGCATCGACCACCTTGTTCGCCTTCCCTGGGTGATAGAAGATCTCGCAGTCATAGTCTTTTACCAACTCAAGCCATCGGCGTTGTCTCATATTCAGGTCCTTCTGAGGGAAGAAATATCGCAGACTCTGGTGGTCTGTATAAATTCGACACTGCGCTCCGTACAGATAATGCCTCCATATCTTAAGAGCGAAGACCACCGCGGCCAATTCCAGATCATGAGTGGGGTAATTCTGTTCATATTTTTTGAGTTGTCTAGAGGCATTGGCAATAACTTTTCCATTCTGCATAAGTACAGCCCCAAGTCCGAGTTTGGAGGCATCGCTATACATGTCAAAGTTTTGATTACATTCCGGAAGGGTAAGGATTGGTGCACTTGTGAGCCTCCTTTTTAATTCCAAGAAACTCTTTTCACAGTCTTCCGTCCATTCGTACTTCTTATCCTTCTGGGTGAGAGCCGTTAAAGGGGCTACGATCCTCAAGAAATCCTCCACAAACTTTCTATAATAGCCTGCCAACCCCAGAAAACTTCTGATCTCGCTGGTGTTCTTCGGCCGGCTCGAGTTATTCATAGCTTCCACCTTCATTGGATCTACCATAACCCCGTCTTTAGAAATAATATGGCCCAAAAAGCCCACTTGGTCGAGCCAGAACTCACATTTGGAAAATTTTGCATATAGTTGTTTTTCCCGAAGGACCTCTAATACTATCTTCAGGTGCTCTTCTTGAGTCCTCGAATAAATAAGAATATCGTCGATGAAGACGATCACGAATTTGTCGAGGAACGACGAGAACACCCGATTCATAAGGTCCATAAACATAGTAGGAGCATTCGTCACGCCGAAAGGCATAACAACAAACTCAAAGTGCCCGTACCTTGTTCGGAATGCCGTCTTCGGAATATCCTCTTGTTTTACTCTAACTTGATGATACCCGGACCTCAAATCAATTATTGAGAAAACAGTGGCTCCCTTTAATTGGTCAAACAGGTCATCTATCCTCGGGAGGGGATACCTGTTGTTGATACTTACGTTGTTCAGCGCTCGATAATCTATGCATATGCGCATAGATCTATCTTTCTTCTTCACAAATAGTACTGGAGCTCCCCATGGGGAATGACTAGGGCGAATAAATCCCTTATCCAGCAACTCCTGTAGTTGTTCCTGAAGTTCCTTTAATTCAACCGGCGCCATACGGTAAGGTGCCTTGGAAATCGGGTTAGTACCAGGAATTAATTCGATCTCAAATTCCACTTCTCTGTTAGGAGCTAATCCCGGTAACTCCTCTGGGAAAACCTCTGGGTAGTCACATACCACCCGGACATCTTCCAGCTTCCGATTCTTTACTTGACTGGCATCAACCACATATGAAATGAACATAAACATAGTAAACATTCTATGCATGGCATGAAGCATGGCATGAACAAAAACATAGTAAACATTCTAAGCATGGCATGATACATGGCATAAATATAAACATAGTAAACATTCTAAGCATGCAATGATACATGGCATAAACATAAACGTAGTAAACATTTTAAGCATGCCAAGATACATGGCATAAACATAAACATAGTGAACATTCTAAGCATGACATAATACATGGCATAATCATAACCATAGTGAACATTCTAAGCATGGCATAATACATGGCATAAACATAAACATAGTGTTCATTCTAAGCATGGCATAATACCTATCATAGCATATGAACATCTTCTTAACATAATCATGGCATAGATCATTCATTCTCATGCATACTTTTTAACATGAAACGTAAGCATAAAATCTTATCAACATAGCATAATGCATAACAAGAATGGATGCATGAGTGGAATACATATACATAAGGATGCTTAACTTTTAAAAACATACTCTTAAATGCTTAAACATAATCAGCATAACATCATTTGGGGTCCCCGGCTTGTACCACATACATACATCATAGCGCGCATCCCTAGCAAGTCCGAGGTCGCGAGCCCCGACCTACTAGGGTAAGGACAGCATAGTCGGTAGTTCCCGAACCGAGGCGTTCTTAAGGTGCCCATCCCTGTTGCACAGCTCCGGTAGTGCCAGAACCGTGGACAACTTCGGTAGTCCAAAACCGGGGCGTTCTTAAGGTGCCCATCCCTTGGACCCATATTTCGGTCCGGTACAAACCCAAACATAAAGTAAAATTCTTTTCATGTTACATCATTCATAAGACATTCATAGCATAACCATGTTACATAAAGCATGACTTAACACATGCTTGTCTTTTCATTGTTCATTCTTATTGCATAACATCATGATGCCTGTAAGGCATGAGCATTATCTTCATTCATAAACATGGTATGCATCTTCTTTCATAAGCATGACATGCATCTTTAATCATACAACATAGCATGCATCATTCTCATCATGGACATAAACATATCATACTTATCATGGCATCATTCTTATCATGAACCTAACATAACATACCCATCATAGCATCATTCTTATCGTGAACATAACCCTATCATACTTATCATGGCATCATTCATATCATGAACATAAACCTATCATACTTATCATGGCATCATTCATATCATGAACATACACAATAACATAGCATGGTTCTTAACATAACATGAGCATATAACTTAGCATGGTTCTCTACATCACATAAGCATACATCGGTAGGATTTCCATAACATTCTACCTACCATTCAAATACATGGCCTAAAACATAAACATTCGTGGTAACCCTATTAAGCATGGCATCCAGTCTTAACCTAAACATGAAACATAAAGCATGGTGCTTAAACCTTAGGGTCATGGTTAACATGATTCCTACCACATGCTTGATCCTATACATATAAATACTTTATGGTAAACATGAACCATCATTCTTTGATCCCTAACTCCACCCCCAAACCCTAGATCCAAGGCTTGGCCGAAACATCTAAGGTGGAGTTCCATCAATTCCATAAACATGTAATATAGCATAAGGTAAAGGAACAACCATACATCATTTATGAGACCATAGGAAGTCCTTGGGGCTCATGATTAGGGTTAACCCTAACCTTTAGGCCACTTTCCTAGGGCTGGCCGAAACTTATAAGGCCATGGTGGTATGGAAAAATTCCATTAAAATCCCCAATCAATCATAAAACACTAATCACATCTTACCATAGAGCCATTGGAGCCCTTACTTGAAATAAATCATAACTTTTACCCTATTAACCCTTCTTGGCCGAAACTTATAGAGTCTCTAGGCCATGTGAAAATTCACATAATCACCCTCCATCACCCTTATATCATGACAACATATAAAAATATATACTTGAAGTTTAGGACTCAACCCTAACCTTTGGGTCCTTGAGGTTGGCCGAAACTTATAGGGTCTCTAGGGTACCCCAAAAATTCTCAAAAATTGTATTAAATCTCTAGACATCATGAGAGTAAATTAAACAACATGATTTGGATTTTTATCATTATTTTAGACCAAGAATCCCATGGGCCGAAACCTATAAGGTTAGATTCACGGGTTTCCTTTGGTTTTTCGAACATAAACATCATATACAACTTTCATATCATGTTAATCTTCAAGAAAAGCAATTATACCACAGGTGAGGGAGTCTTACCTTGGTGGATCTTGATTATAACCTTAGATGTGAGAGAAGGATGGAAATCTTGTTGCCTCTTGACCACCCTTAGCCCTTGTTCCCTTGTGAAGACCTTAGATCTTGGAGATAAAGCCTTGGTGGAAGTTTTTCTAAGGGAGAACTCCTCCTTGGGGTTTCAGCTAGAATGAGGAGGGAGGAGGGGAGCAAATGCAATTGATGGAAGGAAGAAAGAAACTCCCAAACCCCCCTCTTTATCACTTATTAAGGAGGTAAATGAAGAGTCTCTCCATGACCCTTCATCTTCTTCTAAGCCTTAACCAATATCTACTTCATTTCCTCATAACATTCCCTTGCTAGAGGAGTTGGTTAGAGCCTACATGGTTGTACAAGAGGTCCAAGGTTCAATCCTTGGCCCATGCACCCTATTTTTTATTTTATTTTCCCTTTTTATTTTCTATTATTTTTCCCCAAAATTCCGAAAATCCCCTAAAAATTTCCCCATAATTATGTTCAAATTTCTCATTAAAACCCCTTTATATTTATATAAATTCTTACCTAAAATTCTCCAATAATTATGGTACTAAAATGTTAGTACTAAATTTCTCAATTTACATGAGAAAATATGGATTTCTAGGCCAAAGTTTATATAAATATTTCTAGCCCCTCGGAAAATTATCTAGACATGCTCAATATTTTAAGAAATATTAAGAAAATTTTCCGGGTCGTTACAATCCCCCATACCTCGTGAATGTTCGTCCTCGAACTTAGAATAACTCCGGGTAATTGCGCCTCATCTCGTCCTCGCACTCCCAGGTAGCTTCTTCGAACCGTTGACTTTGTCATAGGACCTTGACTAAGGGCACTTCCTTACTCCTCAGCTTCTTAACTTCCCTATCCAAAATCTGGATGGGTCTGCTCTCATAACTTAGGTCCTCTTGCATTTTCACCGTCTGTGGCTCGATCACTTGGTCCATATTTGGGATACACTTTTTCAGCAGGGACACATGGAATACGTTATGGATGGCTGACATCTCTGGAGGCAGCTCTGGCTCATATGCCACTTTACCGACTCTCTTCAGAATGAGGTACGACCCCACATAGCGCGGACTTAGTTTCCCTTTCTTTCCAAATCTGGTCATCCCCTTCATAGGGGCCACTTTGAGAAATACCCAATCTCCAACATTAAACTCCAGTGGTCTACGCCGGACGTCGGCATAACTCTTTTGCCGGCTCTGAGCAGTCTCTATCCGTTGTCGAATATTCTGTATAGCCCGGGTAGCGCTATCGATAACATCCATTGTGAGCCCCATTTCCTACTTTTCACCACCCTCGTACCATCAAATCGGAGACCTACATCTCCTCCCATACAAGGCTTCATAAGGTGCCATTCCGATAGTAGCTTGGTAGCTATTATTGTAAGCGAATTCCGCCAAGCGTAGATATCGACACCAACTTCCCTTGAAATCCAGGGCACAAGCTCTCAACATATCTTCCAATATTTGATTCACCCGTTCAGTTTGCCCGTCCGTCTGAGGGTGAATGACGGTGCTAAATCGCAATTTTGTGCCAAGAGACTTCTGAACGCATTCCCAAAAATGCGAAGTAAAGCGACCATCCCTATCTGAGATGATGGTCTTGGGAACTCCATGAAGCCTAATTACTTCCTTGACATATAATTGAGCCAGTTGCTCAATCGAGTAAGTCATCTTGATCGCCATGAAGTGAGCAGACTTTGTCAGCCTGTCCACAATAACCCATATTGCATCATATCCATTTGTAGTCCTGGGAAGCCCTGAAATGAAATCCATAGAGATGTCTTCCCATTTCCACTCCGGAATTGCGAGTGGCTGCAGAACTCCCCCGGGTCGCTGAAGTTCTGCTTTCACTTGCTGGCAAGTCATGCAAGTACTAACATACTGAGCGACCTCCCTCATCAAACCGGACCACCAGAACCTCTCCTTCAGATCTTGATACATCTTGGTGGATCCTGGATGCATTGAATAAGGGGTTTCGTGAGCTTCCGTTAGTATTTTTCTTCGAAGCTCTGGGTCATTAGGGATACATAGACGATCCCTAAGGTATAGTACCCCCCCCCTTTGCCGATATGAACGTCATCGCCCTTTCCTTCTAGAATCTCCTGTTTTATTTTCTGGAGACTGGGATCACCATTTTGTTTTTCCAATATGTCCTCACATAGCGCGGGTGATATTGTCATAGTGTAGCGACCCGCCTTCTCTGCCTCAGACGGATCGTTACTTGTCTCTACTTCTCGACTCTAATGCACGACTAAAAATGCGGAAATCTTTTTTTTTTCTTTTTAATCTATCTAAGAATGATATTCTAACTTAAATAGTCATGCATGATACCATGTCACACTTTCTTTCTCAAAAACTCGTAAGAAATTACTTATTGAAACTTGCCTCGCCCAACTCAGCTTACGGGTATCAGTCGACTGATAAGCCTGAAATCTGAAATTCAGGTTTCGAAACTTGTTTCAAAACTCCACCAAACCTATACTTTCGAGCCATACAAAATCATGACACCATTTCTATGCTCCATACTAGTTTTCTAAACGACTTAGCCAATCAAAACGAATCCATAAACTTGAAATTAGGACTTTTGCGGGATTTAGCATGTTATGAAAATCTATATAAACTTTAGGCTAAAGATTGTACCAAACTTAACTTCTAACCATTGAAACTCATCACACAAAATTCTAAAACATCACTAAGGCATTATGAAATGAGAAAGCATCTTTTCTAAGCATAATTGGCAATAAAACTTAATTCAAAAGGGAAACTAGCACTATCTTGGCACATGCATCAATAACTCCAACAAAGTATCAATATTCTAAACTACTCACACTTCTACTCATCCAATGCAATCATAAGGATATGTATGCTAAATGAAATGACATGGAATCTTTACTCTGAGAAATTGAGCATGCAAAACTATCCAAAGCTTAAACGTTCGCTAAACTCCATAAAGCAATAACTTGGAATTAGAATAAACTAAAACATTGTAATTCAAATAACTAAATTGTCTCGTCTCAAGGATCTCTCCAAAATCAGCCACCACACACACTTTACTCAGCACCGCCTCGTCGCCTTCCTTCAGAATTGCTTGCCTTTACCTTTATCTGCAGTAAGAGGAAATGCAACTAGTAAGCAAAAAGCTTAGTAAGTACTATCTAGCTCACAAAATCTCGAAATGTGCAAACATGCTTCTTGAACAATATGAAAATCATATGAGATACTTATATGCTTGAAAGAAAACTAAGAACATATATAACTCAAAACATGCATACTCAAGCATTAATAAATCTCAACTTGCTTTTTCTTGGCTCAACTTGAAACTTTAGCTATTCTTTAACTTTTTTGAAAACTCTTTAAACTTTAGAAAAGTTTGCTAAAGCATATACTTGAAAATAATAATCACTTGGATCCACTGAAGACGTAAGTACCATCTCATGCGCGTTCCCTAAAAGGTTGGGGTAGCGAGCCACCAATCCTAATAGAGCAGACCTTGGTCTACCAGGGCCAAGACCTTGGAATTGGACACCTGGATTTCTTTAACGACGCCCTTGGACGCCGGGTACTGGCCTTAGAAAATAAAATAGCTTTTCTTTCTTTTCTTTCTTATCTGTAAATGCCTTGGCATTTTCTCGAGCACCTTGCGTGCTAAAATCCCTAAGTCTTGACTTTTGGGGATTTCTTAAGGCCTTGGCCTTTTCTTTTCTTATCTTTATCTTCTCTTTTCTTTTCTCATAACTTTTCTTAGCCCTAATCTCATATAGGATGCTTAATCAACTTATACAAACATATAATGAACTAATATCACATGCCAAAAATCATAAACAAGAAAGAAACATCTCTTTTAAAAACTTTTAAGGGAAATTCTCGCGGAAAAACCGCCTCTTACTGCAGGTGAGCAGTACTTACCTTGATATCTTGGACTTACAACCAAGAACGGCGTCGGAGGTTCGGGAGAAACTTGAGATCTCGGAGAATTCTTCGCGCCTACGCGTTCCTCTCGTCGCGGTGATCCCGAATATAGGAATATCTCTCGGAGGAGAGCCTTGGCCGGCCCTCTTGGCCTTGGTGTTGTTTCGCCCAAGAGAGGAGAGGGGAAGGGTCGCGCGGCTAGGGTGAGGGAGAGAGAAAACCAAAAATCCAATTTCCTCTCTTAACTTATCTATTTATACTTATGGGGCGGATTGACCTAACCACAACTTATCTATTGGTTCGCTTATTCTCTATCTACAAAACGAACCAGCCCAGCTGGTCGCGCGCGCGCCTGGTCTCGTGCTGGTCGCGGGTTCGAACCCTCTGCTGCCCTTAAACGTTTTTCCTTTTTTTAAATATACTAAATGGACTCAGAAAATTCCATAAAAATATTCTAAAAATCCCTAAAAATATCTAGAATATTTCTAAACCATTTTTAAATAATTCTAAGGACTTTAAGAACTAAAAATGGAAATTTTGGGGCATTACACATAGTGGAAAGTCGCCCAGAGATGACTTCGACCCCAAAATTCATAATTTCTCTTTCGAGTGGTCGGGATAATTTAGATATGGACATCAAGGTGGCACTTGATTTCCGGCTGAGTGCATCGGCCACCTTGTTCGCCTTCCCTGGGTGATAGAAGATCTCGCAGTAATAGTCTTTTACCAACTCAAGCGATCGGCGTTGTCTCATATTCAGGTCCTTCTGAGTGAAGAAATATCGCAGACTCTGGTGGTCTGTATAAATTCGACACTGCGCTCCGTACAGATAATGCCTCCATATCTTAAGAGCGAAGACCACCACGGCCAATTCCAGATCATGAGTGGGGTAATTCTGTTCATATTCTTTGAGTTGTCTACAGGCATAGGCAATAACTTTTCCATTCTGCATCAGTACAGCCCCAAGTCCGTGTTTGGAGGCATCGCTATACATGTCAAAGTTTTGATTAGATTCCGGAAGGGTAATGATAGGTGCACTTGTGAGCCTCCTTTTTAATTCCAAGAAACTCTTTTCAAAGTCTTCCGTCCATTCGTACTTCTTATCCTTCCGGGTGAGAGCCGTTAAAGGGGCTGCGATCCTCGAGAAATCCTCCACAAACTTTCTATAATAGCCTGCCAACCCCAGAAAACTTCTGATCTCGCTGGTGTTCTTCGGCCGGCTCCAGTTATTCACAGCTTCCACCTTCATTGGATCTACCATAACCCAATCTTTAGAAATAATATGGCCCAAAAAGCCCACTTGGTCGAGCCCAAATTTTGCATATAATATGGCCCAAAAAGCCCACTTGCTCCTGCTATCTTCAGGTGCTCGGTGTGCTCTTCTTGAGTCCTCGAATAAATAAGAATATCGTCGATGAAGACGATCATGAATTTGTCGAGGAACGACGAGAACACCCGATTCATAAGGTCCATAAACATAGCAGGAGCATTCGTCACGCCGAAAGGCATAACAACAAACTCAAAGTGCCCGTACCTTGTCCGGAAAGCCGTCTTCGGAATATACTCTTGTTTTACTCTAACTTGATGATACCCGGACCTCAAATCAATTTTTGAGAAAATAGTGGCTCCCTTTAATTGGTCAAACAGGTCATCTATTCATGGGAGGGGATACCTGTTCTTGATAGTTACGTTGTTCAGCGCTCTATAATCTATGCACATGCGCATAGATCCATCTTTCTTCTTCACAAACAGTACTGGAGCTCCCCACGGGGAATGACTAGGGTGAATAAATTCCTTATCCAGCAACTCCTGTAGCTGTTCCTGAAGTTCCTTTAATTCAACCGGCGCCATACGGTAAGGTGGCTTGGAAATCAGGTTAGTACCAGGAATTAATTCGATCTCAAATTCCACTTCTCTGTCAGGAGCTAATCCCGGTAACTCCTCTGGGAAAACCTCTGGGTAGTCACATACCAGCCGAACATCTTCCAGCTTCCGATTCTTTACCTGACTGGCATCAACCACATATGCTAGAAATCCAGAACATCCTTTGTCCAACATCTTCTGAGCTTGGAGAGTGGATAAATATTTCCCGGTTCTTTTCCTACTCCTATATTATTCTAAATACTAATTCATAAAAGAAGATAAAATATCGTTCATCGTTACGTATCTTAACATACTTTATCATCATACTATCGTTCATACTTGCATATCTTAAACTATAAAGCATTCTAAAAGTGCTTACTATCATAAAACATACACAGGGGTACTTACTTGGAACCGGCAGAAGAGGGCTTGATGTGTGTGTAGTGAGATAGTTACCGCTCTGATACCAACCTGTAACGCCCACTTTTTTATTTTTTTTTCCATAAGCGGCGTTACATTAACATGCTTAGGGCATGTAGACATCATAAGGCAGCGGAATAACTTTAACTTATACATGCCCCATTACCATTCTTAACTTAATGACATGGGAACCTTAGCATATTAACTTTGAACATAAGCATCATATCATGTCATACATAACGTCATATCATAAGGTTCCAGAAGTCATTATTCAAACATATAAGTAACCAAGGTGAAGTTCTAGCATAAACAGTAAACATATGGTTTCCTGGGCCAAGTCACTACTACACACATGCGTTCTTGCCCTCTTGCTGCTTCCATCATTGTCCCCTTGAATGATCTGCGGTATAAGAAAATAAGACTATAAGCACACAGGCTTAGTAAGACTCTTTCCTACTCACAAAAACTATTCATCATTCATCATCTCATAATGAGCACATGAAACATTAACATACTTGGTGCTCTACTTAGAACATAACATCTTACATCACTTATCGTATACATAGCATGACATGAACATAAACATAGTAAACATTCTAAGCATGGCATGATACATGGCATAAACATAAACATAGTAAACATTCTAAGCATGACATGATACATGGCATAAACATAAACATAGTAAACATTCTAAGCATGGCATGATACATGGCATAAACATAAACATAGTGAATATTCTAAGCATGGCATAATACATGGCATAAACATAACCATAGTGAACATTCTAAGCATGGCATAATACATGGCATAAACATAAACATAGTGAACATTCTAAGCATGGCATAATACATGGCATAATACCTATCATAGCATATGAACATCTTCTTAACATAATCATGGCATAGATCATTCATTCTCATGCATACTTCTTAACATGAAACGTAAGCATAAAATCTTATCAATATAGCATAATGCATAACATGAATGGATGCATAAGTGGAATGCATATACATAAGGATGCTTAACTTTTAAAAACATACTCTTAAATGCTTAAACATAATCATCATAACATCATTTGGGGTCCCCGGCTTGAACCACATACATACATCATAGCTGTAGCGACCCGCCTTCTCTGCTTCAGACGGATCGTTACTTCTCTCTACTTCTCGACTCTAATGCATGACTAAAAATGCGGAAATCTTTTTTTTTTTTAAACTTTTAAATTCACCTAACAATTATATTCTAACTTAAGCAATCATGCATAACAACATATCACACTTTCTATCTCAAAAGCTCGCAAATGGTACACATTGAAGCTTGCCTCGCCCAACACCACAGTCGGGTATCAGTCGACTGATACTGTATCAGTCGACTGATAGCCTGAAATCTGAATTTTCAGGTTTTCGGCAGTTGCTTCACAGCTCCTCCAAACTTATAATTTCGAGCCATATGGAATCATGACACCATTTCTACACTCTATGACAGTTTTCAAATGAGTTTAGCCAATCAAAACGAATCCATAAACTTGAAATTTGGACTTTTGCGGAAGAAAATAAACTACACAAGTTATATGAACTTTAACACTAAAGTTTGTACCAATCTTGACTTCTATACATTCATATAACCAAATACATGTTCTATGACCTTGCCAAAGCATCATGAAATGTGAATGCAACTTTTCTAAACATATTTAAGCAATGAAACTTAATTCGAAGAAGAAATTGATACTATCTTGGCACATGCATCTATTTCTCTAACTAAGTATCAGTATCTCTAACTACTCACAATTCTACTCATCCAGTGCAATCATAAGAATATATAGGCTAAAAGAAATGACATGGAATCTTTACTCTATGAAATTGAGTATGTAAAACTATCCAAAACTTAAATGTTCGCTAAACTCCATAAAACAAAAACTTGAAATTCAAATGAACTATAACATTGTGAATTAAATAACTAAATTGTCTTGTGCCAAAGATCTCTCCATAATCAGCCACCACACACACTTTTCTCAGCACCGCCTCGTCGCCTTCCTTCAGAATTGCTTGCCTTTACCTTTATCTGCAATAAGAGGAAATGCAACTAGTAAGCAAAAAAGCTTAGTAAGTACTATCTAGCTCACAAAATCTCGAAATGTGCAAACATGCTTCTAGATCAAACTGAAAATCATATGAGATACTAATATGCTTGAAAGAAAACTAAGAACATGTACAACTCAAAACATGCATACTCAAGCAATAATAAATCTCAATTTACTTTTCTTGGCTCAACTTGAAACTTTAGCTATTCTTTAACTTTTGAAAACTTTCTTAACTTTCGAAACTTTGCTAAAGCATATACTTGAAAATAATAATCACTTGGATCCACTGAAGACGTAAGTACCATCTGATGCGCGTTCCCTAAAAGGTTGGGGTAGCGAGCCACCAATCCTAATAGAGCAGACCATGGTCTACCAGGGCCAAGACCTTGGAATTGGACACCTGGATTTCTTTAACGATGCCCTTGGACGCCGGGTACTGGCCTTATAAAATAAAATAACTTTTCTTTCTTTTCTTTCTTATCTGTAAATGCCTTGGCATTTTTTGGAGCACCTTGCATGCTAAAATCCCTAAGTCTTGACTTTTGGGGATTTCTTAAGGCCTTGGCCTTCTCTTTTCTTATCTTTATCTTTTCTTTTCTTTTCTCATAGCTTTTCTTGGACCCTAAACTAACATAGGGTACTTAATCATCATATATAAACATATATAAACATATAAGGAACTAAGATCACATGCAAAAACTCAAACAAAAAGGAAATATCTCTTTTAAAAACATTTAAGGGAAATTCTTGCGGAAAAACCGCCTCTTACTGCAGGTGAGCAGTACTTACTTTGATATCTTGGACTTACAACCAAGATTGACGTATAGGACTCGGGAGAAACTTGAGATCTCGGAGAATTCTTCGCGCCTACGCGTTCCTCTCGTCGCGGGGATCCCGAATATAGGAATATCTCTCGGAGGAGAGCCTTGGCCGGCCCTCTTGGCCTTGGTGTTGTTTCGCCCAAGAGAGGAGAGGGGAAGGGTCGCGCGGCTAGGGTGAGGAAGAGGGAAAACCAAAAATCCAATTTCCTCTCTTAACTTATCTATTTATATTTATGGGGCGGATTGACCTAACTACAACTTAAATATAAGTCTCTCCACCCTTTGCTGTGCTTGATACCCTAGCCTGGCTGGTCGCGCGCTTGCCTGGTTTCGTGCTGGTCGCGGGTTCGAACCACTTGCTGCCCTTAACGATTTTTTTCCTCCCTTTCTTTTTTTTCTTCCTTTTTAAAATACTAAACGGACTCGGAAAATTCCATAAAAATATTCTAAAAATCCCTAAAAATATCGAGAATATTTCTAAACCATTTTTAAATAATTCTAAGGACTTTAAGAACTAAAAATGGGAATTTTGGGGCGTTACAATAACGCGCATCCCTAGCAAGTCTGAGATCGCGAGCCCCGACCTACTAGGGTAAGGACAGCATAGTCGGTAGTCCCCGAACCGAGGCGTTCTTAAGGTGCCCATCCCTGTTGCACAGCTCCGGTAGTGCCAGAACCGTGGACAGCTTCGGTAGTCCAAAACCGGGGCGTTCTTAAGGTGCCCATCCCTTGGACCCATACTTCGGTCTGGTATAAGCCCATACATAAAGTAAAATACTTTTCATGTTTCATCATTCATAAGACATTCATAGCATAACCATGTTACATAAAGCATGACTTAACACATGCTTGTCTTTTCATTGTTAATTCTTATTGCATAACATCATGATGCCTGTAAGGCATGAGCATTATCTTCATTCATAAACATGGTATGCATCTTCTTTCATAAGCATGACATGCATCTTTATTCATACAACATGGCATGCATCATTCTCATCATGGACATAAACATAACATACTTATCATGGCATCGTTCTTATCATGAACCTAACATAACATACCCATCATAGCATCATTCTTATCGTGAACATAACCCTATCATACTTATCATGGCATCATTCATATCATGAACACAAACCTATCATACATATCATGGCATCATTCATATCATGAACATACACAATAACTTAGCATGGTTCTTAACATAACATGAGCATATAACTTAGCATGGTTCTCTACATCACATAAGCATACATCGGTAGGATTTCCATAACATTCTACCTACCATTCAAATACATGGCCTAAAATATAAACATTCGTGGTAACCCTATTAAGCATGGCATCCAGTCATAACCTAAACATGAAACATAAAGCATGGTGCTTAAACCTTAGGGTCATGGTTAACATGATTCCTACCACATGCTTGATCCTATACATATAAATACTTTATGGTAAACATGAACCATCATTCTTTGAACCCTAACTCCACCCCCAAACCCTAGATCCAAGGCTTGGCCGAAACTTCTAAGGTGGAGTTCCATCAATTCCATAAACATGTAATATAGCATAAGGTAAAGGAACAACCATACATCATTTATGAGACCATAGGAAGTCCTTGGGGCTCATGATTAGGGTTAACCCTAACCTTTAGGCCACTTTCCTAGGGCTGGCCGAAACTTATAAGGCCATGGGGGTATGGAAAAATTCCATTAAAATCCCCAATCAATCATAAAACACTAATCACATCGTACCATAGAGCCATTGGAGCCCTTACTTGAAATAAATCATAACTTTTACCCTATTAACCCTTCTTGGACGAAACATATAGAGTCTCTAAGCCATGTGAAAATTCACATAATCACCCTCCATCACCCTTATATCATGACAACATATAAAAATATATACTTGAAGTTTAGGACTCAACCCTAACCTTTGGGTCCTTGAGGTTGGCCGAAACTTATAGGGTCTCTAGGGTACCCCAAAAATTCTCAAAAATTGTATATAATCTCTAGACATCATGAGAGTACATTAAACAACATGATTTGGATTTTTATCATCATTTTAGACCAAGAATCCCATGGGCCGAAACCTATAAGGTTAGATTCATGGGTTTCCTTTGGTTTTTCCAACATAAACATCATATACAACTTTCATATCATGTTAATCTTCAAGAAAAGCCATTATACCACAGGTGAGGGAGTCTTACCTTTGTGGATCTTAATTATAACCTTAGATGTGAGAGAAGGATGGAAATCTTGTTGCCTCTTGACCACCCTTAGCCCTTGTTCCCTTGTGAAGACCTTAGATCTTGGAGATGAAGCCTTGGTGGAAGTTTTTCCAAGGGAGAACTCCTCCTTGGGGTTTCGGCTAGAATGAGGAGGGAGGAGGGGAGCAAATGCAATTGATGGAAGGAAGAAAGAAACTCCCAAACTCCCCTCTTTATCACTCATTAAGGAGGTAAATGAAGAGTCTCTCCATGACCTTTCATCTTCTTCAAAGCCTTAACCAATATCCACTTCATTTCCTCATAACATTCCCTTGCTAGAGGAGTTGGTTAGAGCCTACATGGTTGTACAAGAGGTCCAAGGTTCAATCCTTGGCCCATGCACCCAATTTTTTATTTTATATTCCCTTTTTATTTTCTATTATTTTTCCCCAAAATACCGAAAATCCCCTAAAAATTTACCCATAATTATGTTCACATTTCTCATTAAAACCTCTTTATATTTATATAAATTTCTACCTAAAATTCTCCAATAATTATGGTACTAAAAAGTTAGTACTAAATTTCTCAATTTACATGACAAAATATGGATTTCTCGGCCAAATTTTATATAAATATTTCTAGGGCCCTCGGAAAATTATCTAGACATGCTCAATATTTTAAGAAATATTAAGAGAATTTTCCAGGTCGTTACAATCCCCCATACCTCGTGAAAGTTCGTCCTCGAACTTAGAATAACTCCGGGTACTTGCGCCTCATCTCGCCCTCGCGCTCCCAGGTAGCTTGTTCGAACCGTTGACTTTGCCATAGGACCTTGACTAAGGGCACTTCCTTACTCCTCAGCTTCTTGACTTCCCTATCCAAAATCTGGATGGGTCTGCTCATATAGCTTAGGTCCCCTTGCACTTTCACCGTCTGTGGCTCGATCACTTGGTCTATATTTGGGATACACTTTTTCAGCAGGGACACATGGAATACGTTATGGATGGCTGACATCTCTGGAGGCAGCTCTAGCTCATATGCCACTTTACCGACTCTCTTCAGAATCAGGTACGTCCTCACATAGCGCGGACATAGTTTCCCTTTCTTCCCAAATTTGGTCACCCCCTTCATAGGGGCCACTTTGAGAAATACCCAATCTCCAACATTAAGCTCAAGTGGTCTACGCCAGACGTCGGCATAACTCTTTTGCCGGCTCTGAGCAGTCTCTATCCGTTGTCGAATATTCTGTATAGCCCGGGTGGCGCTATCGATAACATCCGTTGTGAGCCCCATTTCCTTCTTTTCACCACCCTCGTAACAGCAAATCGGAGACCTACATCTCCTCCCATACAAGGCTTCATAGGGTGCCATTCCGATAGTAGCTTGGTAGCTATTATTGTAAGCGAATTCCGCCAAGCATAGATATCGACACCAACTTCCCTTGAAATCCAGGGCACAAGCTCTCGACATATCTTCCAATATTCGATTCACCCGTTCAGTTTGCCCATCTGTCTGAGGGTGAAAGGCGGTGCGAAATCGCAATTTAGTGCCGAGAGACTTCTGAACGCATTCCCAAAAATGCGAAGTAAAGCGACCATCCCTATCTGAGATGATGGTCTTGGGAACTCCATGAAGCCTAATTACTTCCTTGACATATAATTGAGCCAGTTGCTCAATCGAGTAAGTCATCTTGATCGCCAAGAAGTGACCAGACTTTGTCAGCCTGTCCACAATCACCCATATTGCATCATATCCATTTGTAGTCCTGGGAAGCCCTGAAATGAAATCCATAGAGATGTCTTCCCATTTCCACTCCGGAATTGCGAGTGGCTGCAGAACTACCCCGGGTCGCTGATGTTCTGCTTTCACTTGCTGGCAAGTCATGCAAGTACTAACATACTGAGCGACCTCCCTCTTCAAACCGGACCACCAGAACCTCTCCTTCAGATCTTGATACATCTTGGTGGATCCTGGATGCATTGAATAAGGGGTTTCGTGAGCTTCCGTTAGTATTTTTCTTCGAAGCTCTGGGTCGTTAGGGATACATAGACGATCCCTAAGGTATAGTACCCCCCCTTAGGCGATACGAAAGCCATCGCCCTTTCCTTCTAGAATCTCCTGTTTTATTTTCTGGAGACTGGGATAACCATTTTGTTTTTCCAATATGTCCTCACATAGCGCGGGTGATATTGTCATAGTGGAAAGTCGCCCAGAGATGACTTCGACCCCAAAATTCATAATTTCTCTTTCGAGTGGTCGGAATAATTTAGATATGGACATCAAGGTGGCACTTGATTTCCGGCTGAGTGCATCGGCCACCTTGTTTGCCTTCCCTGGGTGATAGAAGATCTCGCAGTCATAGTCTTTTACCAACTCAAGCCATCGGCGTTGTCTCATATTCAGGTCCTTCTGAATGAAGAAATATCGCAGACTCTGGTGGTCTGTATAAATTCGACACTGTGCTCCGTACAGATAATGCCTCCATATCATAAGAGCGAAGACCACCGCGGCCAACTCCAGATCATGAGTGGGGTAATTTTGTTCATATTCTTTGAGTTGTCTACAGGCATAGGCAATAACTTTTCCATTCTGCATAAGTACAGCCCCAAGTCCGAGTTTGGAGGCATCGCTATACATGTCAAAGTTTTGATTACATTCCGGAAGGGTATGGATTGGTGCACTTGTGAGCCTCCTTTTTAATTCCAAGAAACTCTTTTCACAGTCTTCCATCCATTTGTACTTCTTATCCTTCCGGGTGAGAGCCGTTAAAGGGGCTGCGATCCTCGAGAAATCCTCCACAAACTTTCTATAATAGCCTGCCAACCCCAGAAAACTTCTGATCTCGTTGGTGTTCTTCGGTCGACTCCAGTTATTCACAGCTTCCACCTTCATTGGATCTACCATAACCCCGTCTTTAGAAATAATATGGCCCAAAAAGCCCACTTGGTCGAGCCAGAACTCACATTTGGAAAATTTTGCATATAGTTGTTTTTCCCGAAGGACCTCTAATACTATCTTCAGGTGCTTGGTGTGCTCTTCTTGAGTCCTCGAATAAATAAGAATATCGTCGATGAAGACGATCACGAATTTGTCGAGGAACGACGAGAACACCCCATTCATAAGGTCCATAAACATAGCAGGAGCATTCGTCACACCGAAAGGCATAACAACAAAATCAAAGTGCCCGTACCTTGTTCGGAAAGCCGTCTTCGGAATATCCTCTTGTTTTACTCTAACTTGATGATACCCGGACCTCAAATCAATTATTGAGAAAACAGTGGCTCCCTTTAATTGGTCAAACAGGTCATCTATCCTCGGGAGGGGATACCTGTTGTTGATACTTACGTTGTTCAGCGCTCGATAATCTATGCACATGCGCATAGATCCATCTTTCTTCTTCACAAACAGTACTGGAGCTCCCCACGGGGAATGACTAGGGCGAATAAATCCCTTATCCAGCAACTCCTGTAGTTGTTCCTGAAGTTCCTTTAATTCAACCGGCGCCATATGGTAAGGTGCCTTGGAAATCGGGTTAGTACCAGGAATTAATTCGATCTCAAATTCCACTTCTCTGTCAGGAGCTAATCCCGGTAACTCCTCTGGGAAAACCTCTGGGTAGTCACATACCACCAGGACATCTTCCAGCTTCTGATTCTTTACTTGACTGGCATCAACCACATATGCTAGAAATCCAGAACATCCTTTGTCCAACATCTTCTGAGCTTGGAGAGTGGATAAATATTTCCCTGTTCTTTTCCTACTCCTATATTATTCTAAATGCTAATTCATAAAAGAAGATAAAATATCGTTCATCGTTACGTATCTTAACATACTTTTTCATCATACTATCGTTCATACTTGCATATCTTAAACTATAAAGCATCCTAAAAGTGCTTACTATCATAAAACATTCACAGGGGTACTTACTTGGAAGCGGCAGGAAGAGGGCTTGATGTGTGTGTAGTGAGATGGTTACCGCTCTGATACCAACCTGTAACGCCCGCTTTTTTTTTGGGCAGAAGCGATTAGTACGGCTGTTATATCCATAATAGGGTTTTGATTAACAAGCGACACAACAAAACCTCCTATGAACTGTACTACCATAGACTCCCAAACCTACACTACCTAAGGGTCTTTGGATGCAAAGTCCATATCCTAAACACCAAAGACTATTTAGGATAATTTCAGTCTATGTCAAACCCAGGTATCTTCCTAAGATACTCAACCACAACTAGAGCCTATAGAGTTTACAATAAACAAACTAAGAAAATTGAAGAAACAACAAACTTAATTTTTGATGAAGAAATCAACTCAACATCTAATAATCCAGATTTAACTTCATCAAACTCTGACCAAGAATATAATGAACAAACTATTGAACCCTTAATTGAACCCTTAAACGAACTAACCATTGAACCAATTAATGAGTCAATTGAACCAAGTATCGAACCAACAAATGAACCAGCCCAAAGAGTCGAATCAATTAATGAACCAAACCGACCAGCCGGACCTGAGGCTGAACCATGTTCTAGGAGAACCAAGAAACCCAGACTTAGTCACTCAACTGATCAAATTGTGAGTGATCCAACTCTAGGAGTCAGAACTAGATCCTCCTATAGAAACCTTAGTCAAATAGCTATGATCTCAAAAATAGAACCCAAAACGATAGATGAAGCTCTACCTGACCCTGATTGGATCATAGCTATACAAGAAGAATTAACCCAATTTGAGAGGAACCAAGTCTGGGAACTAGTGCCTAAACCTGAGAGCAAATCCGTCATTGACACTAAGTGGGTCTTTAGGAATAAGTTGAATGATCAAGGCGAAATAGTCAGAAATAATGTCCGCTTAGTAGCAAAGGGTTTCAGCCAAGTAGAGGGATTAGACTACGATGAAACATATGCCCCAGTAGCTAGACTTGAGTTCATTAGAATGTTGTTAGCCTTTGCATTCCATAAAGGATTTAAATTATATCAAATGGATGTAAAGTCAGCCTTTTTAAATGGATTCATTAAAGAAGAAGTTTATGTAGGACAACCCCCAGGGTTTGAGAACTTAGACAAACCAAACCACGTTTACAAACTAACCAAAGCATTATATGGGCTAAAACAAGCACCTAGGGCCTGGTATGAACGTGTAGCGGCCCCGCCTCTATGGTTCCCGCAGGCAACCCTCTAGGCCGGCGACCCTACGGTCTTCCCACCCTTGGCAGTGGGTTTTTGCCTTCCCCAGGATTCGAACTCTAGACCTCCAGGCTAAGTAATAAAGTTCCTGAATCCTGGTACCAATTGAGCTCCTGCGGGAACCATAGAGGCGGGGCCGCTACATAAAAAGGCGCCTTTTTATGTAGCGGCCCCGCCTCTATGGTCCCCGCAGGCAACCCTCTAGGTCGGCGACCCTATGGTCTTCCCACCCCTGGCAGTGGATTTTTGCCTTTCCCAGGATTCGAACTCTAGAAATATGCTAAACAAACTAGAGATGGTAACTACGTTCATCAATTCAAATATGCTAAAGAGTTAATAAAGAAATTTAAAATGGATAACTCTAAAAGCATAAGTACCCCCATGGCCACTAATGTAAAAATAGATAGTGACCTTGATGGTAAACCAGTGGACCTTAAACTCTATAGGAGAATGATAGGTAGCCTACTGTACCTTACAGCCAGCAGACTTGATATTCTATTTGCTGTAGGGATGTGTGCTAGATACCAAACCTGTGCTAAGAAAACGCACTTAGCAGCCCTAAAAAGAATACTAAGATATGTAAGGGCACCCTAAATGTAGGGATTTGGTATCCTAGGACCTCAACTTTTGATTTGACAGGATACTCAGATTCTGACTATGCTAGCTGTAAATTAGATAGAAAGAGCACAAGTGGAAGCTGCCAACTGTTAGGTCAAAGTCTAGTTAGTTGGTGCAGCAGAAAACAACACTGTGTAGCTCTATCCACAACTGAAGCTGAGTATGTGGCCTTAGGAGAGTGTGTTGCTCATCTTTTATGGATGATGCACACACTTAAGGACTTTCAGCTGATCTACACCCAAACTCAAGTATTTATTGACAATATAAGTTCAATTATTTTAACTAAGAACCCAATCCAACACTCCAGAACCAAACATATAGAAGTCAAACATCATTTTGTAAGAGACCATGTAGCCAGAGGTGAAATAGTACTTAAGCATATTGACTCTAAATCTAACTTAGCAGATATATTCACAAAACCCTTACCTAAATCTGAGTTCAGTTCACTAAGAAGGCAGTTAGGAATGTATTCTGTAGAATAGATTAACTTTATCTTTTTACTGCTCTACTTGATTTAAAAATTTATTTCTAAAAATAGAATTTGAAAAACTGTTTTACTTAATTTCAAAATCAGTTTTTATTTTTGAATTAGTTTTATTTCAAAACTACCCCCTTTCAAAACTAGGGCTTTCTCGAAAATGGACTTAGCCTAGGCCCTAACCCTAGAACTTCATGCACCTATAGACTTAGAAGCCAGCATCTCACAAACACTTTAGGGTACTTTGATTGATAACCTAGAAAGGGCTGAGATGCTTAGGTCTTTGCCTTAATTCAAGATGCTTTACGTCAGTGCATTTGCAGTAATTGGGGCACTAAATACAACTTATACAACAATCAAGTTAAGTGTCAAGTTTAGAAAATCTAACTTGAACAGAAACACTTAACGTGACTAACCCTAGCGAAAACTACTGCTTATAACAGTTAGTAAGTAGCTAATTGGGTTAGACAGGTCCCTACAGAGAAAATTGACTGATTTAGTTTAAGTCTAATTGGTTCAGTACAGCAAAATCTTATTTATTTCCTTTATGCAATCTTATTTCTGCTATATTTATCTGTTTTGATATATGGCAAAGGGGGAGAGATAGGAAAGGAGAGAGTAAAATTATTTTTTTTTAACTCTATCCTTTATTCAAAAAGTTTTCAAAAATTTTCTTATCCTTTATTCAAAATTTTTCAAAAATACACAAGCTTTTCAAAATTGACTAAAGTACTTAAGTTTTTAAAGCTTTCAAAATTTTTACTTAAGCTTTCAAAATTTTGCTAAGTACTCAAGTAAGTTCTTAAAGCTTTCAAAATTTTTACTTAAGCTTTCAAAATTTTGCTAAGTACTCAAGCCTTTCAAAAATTTCTAACTTAAGCTTGTCAAAATTTTTTTAAAAACTTCTATAAGTACTTTAAGCTTAAGTTTTTCAAAACTGTATAAGTACAATGTTAGTAAGTACTTAAGTTTTCCAAATGTACTACAGTGTTTACTAGGTACTTAAGCTTTTTAAATCCTACTAAGTACTTAAGCTAACACTTTCAAAACTTTTGAGTACCTTAAAACTTAAAGCTTTAAACTTTTTAAGTACTCTAAAATCATGCTTCAAAAACTCTCCTATGTACTTTTAACTTAAGAAGATTTCTAAGTACCTAAAACTTAAGTTTTCAAAGTACAAGTAAAGTTGTTTAACCCCACGAATTTTTGAAAAATCTAGGGGGAGATTCCTTCCAGGGGGAGGGAACAAAATTTAACCTTTTTATGCTTGCTTAAACATAACTTTTTGAACTAGGGTTGCCATAAATCAAAAAGGGGGAGATTGTTGGTGCACAATCCACCCAAGTCAAACCTTTGTTTTGATAATGGCAACAGTAGTCAAAAGTTAAGTCTTACTTGTTTTCTAACAAGTGACTCTAGTGTGCAGAGACAAAGCCCTAGCGAAGGACTGCTAGGCACCTGGCGAAGGACTGCCAGTATCCAAGCCCTAGCGAAGGACTGCTAGGCAACTGGCGAAGGACTGCCAGTATCAAAGCCCTTGCCAAGGACTGCTAGGCAACTGACGAAGGACTGCCAGTATCCAAGACCTGGCAAAGGATCGTCAGGCAAAAGTCCAACCAAAGGAGCGGTTGGCATCAGGTACATTCTCCTGAGAGGAGTAGGTGAGGGCGCGTTCCCCGTCGAGGGAACAATCGGCGTCGGTTCGACCTAGGGTTCCATTTTGGATACCCAAAGTCAGAACCAAGATAGCTAAGGCTGTATAAATAAATATTTTATTGTTTCAGTGTGTTTTGGACTAACCCTGGATGCAGGACCGAAGGAACGTGTGTCTGCAGCTCAGAGAGCCTCAAAGGAATGAGGCAACAGCTAACCAGGGCGTCCGGAGTGTCCCGGGCACCCCCATGGTGAACACAAAACACAAGTTACAAAAACAGGCTTCGACAGTATAACTCCCGGGCGCCCACGTGGTCCTGGGCGCCCCCGCTGCTCCCGGGCGCCCCCAGCATCCCGGGCGCCCCCATGCGCAAGCCTCGAACCAGAAGCCAGCGAAGCAAAGGGATGAGATTTGACCCGGTCAACCCTGGCGCCCCGAGCGCTCCGGGTGCCCCGGTCAAAGCGCATCCCGAAGATAAAGGGATCAGACGCTGACCGAGGAGTTGGCGGATCAAAGGCCACGTGGGGGGCGCCCCCGACGTCCCGGGCGCCCCCAGGCCCTATATAAAGGACTCTCGACCAAGGCTTCAGAACACAACTTCCAATCAACGCTTCCACACTCTTCTGCTCTCGCGCTTCACCTCGGAATCCTTCCAACTCGAGCCGACGACGTCCCGCTGCTCCGAAAAAGTCGATCTACCCCGGACCTCGGTAAAAGAGCGATTTATGTTTACTGTAGTTAATTCTGTAATACCTTTTTGTAAACTATTTGCGCCAAATATAGAATTGCCCAAAGTAAACGGTCAACGACCGTGGGCCTTGGAGTAGGAGTTGCCCTAGGCTCCGAACCAAGTAAAATCGACTGTGTCTTTGTGTTGTTATTTTTAATTTCCGCTGCGCACTTACTCTAAGTTTTCCGAAAAATGATTTCCGATATTCACCCCCCTCTATCGATTTTCTCGATCCAACACAAAGTGCAGGAATGAAACATGTTTGATATGCAAAAAAGGGAAACTGCTGAGCCGAAAATGATACTAACTGCAGAACTTAAACTGATGTAAAGCAATTGAATTTGAAACAACAAATCAACTGCAGAATTTAGAAACACTTGAATGCAGAAACAAGTAAATGTGGAACAAAAATTTAGAACCCAATTGATTCGCAGAGATGAATCAAATGCAGAAATGAGATCCAGAAAGGCAGAACCTAAATTCAGAAATGCAGCTACAAATCAAAAACAGAACAAGCAAATTAACTAAGATCAAGTACGCAAATCTAGTGTTCAATAACGATTTCGACAGCTAGGTTCACTGATACGAAATTTAGAAATGAATATCTGCAACCTACAAACATTAAACTGATACGCAAAGGAAACTTACATGCAGAATTGATACGCAGGTAATCAAAATTGATACGAGCCAAGCTAAGCAAAAATTGCAGAAATGAATCTAATGCGAAGCAAACTAAAATTAATTTCAATTGCTCACTAACAAACAACCTATCTAATGAACTTGCAGAATTGTAACACTACTTAAGGCAGAACCTATTCAGACAAACTAAACTTACTGAAACAAAAGTCAGATACAGAAAATGAATTGCAGACTTCGAAATTACAGCTAATAAATTGAAAATTCACTAAGTAAACTAATCCTCGATCCCTTCCTTAGCTCAAATTCTTCTTGCCATCACACAAGAGTGATCCTCGAACCCGTAAGCTCCACAAATCACTGAAAATCTGTCTCTGCGAATCAATCCAACTCAACCTCTGCTCAAATCTGAAAACCCATTCGATCTCGTCAATCAAGCTGTGTTCGATTGTGCTGATGGCTTGGGGATGATCTGAGCACTCTAGGGAGCCCCTCCAGATACCTCAGATGGAAGAAAGTGGTGCACAACTAAGATTGAAGGAAGCAAATGGCAGAGCTGACAAAACCTCACTCAGCTCTGTTTCTTGGGTAAATTGGAGCTGGAAACTTCACGGAGACTTCATTCCGATGATCTAGAACTTGATCCAATGAAGAAATCGAGTGGTCGCGCCATAAAAGAAGAAAACTCGAAGAAGAACAACAAAATAATCGAAGATGAAGAAGACGTTGTGGCGAAGACACGACAAAGCTGCCCTGTGGAGAAATTTGTTTAAATACTTAGCAATGGACGATCCAGATTTCCTTAGCTCCATCCAACAGTTGGATCGCATCCAATCTGAACCAAAATTTGATGATGTTGATCAAGGGTCAGGATCTGCCTCCCAGTAGCTCGGATCTTCCAGATTTATAACGGATGGCTCAGATTAACCTGATCTTTGAATGGACGGTCTAGATCCCTCTGATCTTGATCCAACGGCTGAATGATCTCTGATTTGGATTAAGCCTTCATATCTTGATCCAAGTGCTTGATTAACCTTAACCCAACTCGGATTCACCAGATCAGTTGCGGATGGTCCAGATCAGCCTGATCTTTGAATAGACGATCTAGATCCTCTTGTCTTGATCCAACGGCTGGATTTTCTCCGATTTACCCCTAAACTTCCAGATCTCATTATGAAGGTCAGATCTACCTTTCCTCAGCTGGGATCCATCTGATTTGCCCTGGATGATCCAGATCTGCTTATCTTATGAATGGACGGCCCACAGTTCTCTAGAGCTTGATCGCCTTAATCTGAGCCTGATTCTGACCAATCTTGACCTCGGTCCATGATCCTTTCAAAGCTTGCAAACATAGATTCACAATTAAGTTTCAAAATCTTTCAAATGTATAAAGATTTGCAATAAAGCCTAAAATAAAACTCATCTATAGAACCGAGGGTAAATTCAAGGTTATGTATGTAAAATAGGGGTTAATCATGGATTTTAGAGTCTGAAATAGTCAACAAAATAGTACTTATCAACTCCCTCACACTTAAACTTGAGCGTCTCACGAAAACTACTAAGTATGAATCCCTTAGACTCTTTCCAAGCATAATTAGAAGCAAGTGAAAAGAAATTACCTAAGGTTGTCAATTCTCAAAAATCTAAGCTCTATGGATTAGTATCTCGTCCTTAAATCAACAACTTAGTATTTTCATCCTTCATGATTCATTGAGATGAATTTAACTCACTAGCCTTTTAAGGGAAATTTTGTGGTGGCTCTCTTCCTAAGTTCTAAGTGTTGATGCAGTCTGACCCTGATTGTTGTTTTGGTGTTGACACTGATATTAGTTTAGGATGATAATTATGATTATGATTAAGTCCTGATCGGGGATTAGGCAAAGTGTGGAGAAATCCAAACCTGGAGGGTTAGGTGTGGAAAATCCTAGCTTGGAGGGCTAGGTGTGGAAATATCCTAGCATGGAGGGCTAGGTATTGGAAAAGACCTAACTTGGAAGGTTGGGTGAAATGTCCTAGCTTGGAGGGCTAGGTGGAAAGTCCTAACATAGAGGGTTAGGTGAAAAGTCCCAACTTGGAGGGTTAGGTGAAAAGTCCTAGTCTGGAGGGCTAGGTTGGATGAAATCCTGGTGAGTAAAGCCAGGTCCAGGTGAGTGAAGCTGTGTGACTGAAATCCTGGTGAGCGAAGCCAGGTCATGGTGAGTGAAGCCGGGTGACTGAAATCCTGGTGAGTGAAGCCAGGTCCCGGTGAGTGAAGCCTGGTGACTGAAATCCTGGTGAGTGAAGCCAGGTCCCCGAGTGAAGCCGGGTGACTGAAATCCTGGTCAGTGAAGCCAGGTCCCGGTGAGTGAAGCCGGGTGACTGAATCCCTGGTGAGTGAAGCCAGGTCCTAGCTTGGAGGGCTAGGTTGAAGTCCCAGTGAGTGAAGCGGGGCATGCCACGAGTCAGAGATGGGCCGGAGGCTTGTTCTCATGACTTAGAGGGGATGCGGCCTTCCCTGGATCGGTCTGGTGACCGATCAGGGAAGTTGGCACGGTGCTCCGTCGTGGATCGGTCTGGTGACCGATCCAGCGATGACTGATCGGTCGGGTGACCGATCAGGGAGCACATAGTGAGGTTGGGAACCTACTGCCCGTCTCCTGATCGGTCCGGTGACCGATCAGGGACCAGGCAATTCCCTCACTGTCCAGGTCCTGATCGGTTCGATGACCGATCATGGAGCAGTTAGTTCCCTCACTGTCCGGCTCCTGATCGGTCCGGTGACCGATCAGGGAGATGATCGTTTCCTCACTGCTTGGCTCCTAATCGGTCTGGTGACCGATCAGGGAGCACACAGTGAGTTGAGTTCCCCCACGGATCAGCTACTGAATGGTCTGGTGACTGATCCACGACCTAGGATCTGATATCTGCGATTACTGTTCATTCATATGTCGACCGATCAGGCTTGAGCCTGACCGATCAGGATTCACTCTGATCAGTCTGGTGACCGATCAGGCCTGTGTCGTCGCGAAAGCTGGGAGTCCCAGTAAAGCGGTGGATTGGTCTGGTGACCGACCCACGAGTCCTGGATCGGTCCGATGATCGATCACTTTACTTCAAAATGCACTATCAGACGCTCTGATCGTATCTGAACGTATCTGATTCTCTGCGCTTAATCTCTGATACTCGATTTTCTGCTTGATATGCTATGCTAATGCTCTGATTAAGCTGCAGGTGACAGGGAAGGATTCAAACACTCAAGGAGAATCAAAGGAGGCCTTTCCTTGGAGCAGGTTTGTCCGTTTTCCATCTCAAGTTGCAACGGACGCTGGCGCTGGCTGGAGCTGCTACTGGGGTTGGACTGAGGGAGGCTCAGGGAGTCCAGAAGAACTCAGTAGTGGCTGGTGATTGTAACAGTGCAGTTGTAGGCTGCAGTGAGGTGGTGACCTGACAATAGTGGAAGGACTTAAGCGCTTGGTGGCGAACAAGTCTCCACAACTCTGATCAGTAACGTTGCGTGCTTGTGTTCTCTGCTGTTCCTTCGTTCTTGAGCAAGCAGCTACTATCTCTGAAGCAACCATCTTTTACTTGAGCACTTGGAGGAAGAAGGGTGTTCTTGCGTGAGATCTGCGCTTGGTGGAGCTCGGGAGAAGTTCTGCTTGTGTTCTTGCCTGTTCTAAGTGCTAAGCAAGATCTTTCTTGTGTTTCATTGTGCTTAAAACTCTATCTTTGTTGAAACGCTGTGGAGAGGATACTCCACTGAGAAGGAGGTTGCTTACTATCCAGTTTTTTCGGGGCTTGATCTGCTGACGATTAAGGGATCACCCACCTTACGGGAACGCCAAGTAGTAGGGGCAAGTTATCCCCGAACCTTGTATATCCTCTTGTTAGCGTTCTTGTTCTTGTGACTAACTTAGGGTTTAGTTTACTGCATACTTTATTTTATTGCTTCCGCTGTGCTACTAAACCTTTGAGTTGCAGAAATTTCAAAAGCGCCAAAAGTTAAGTGTTTGGCTACATTCACCCCCCCCCCTCTCAAGCCATCCATGTTCCAATAAGTGGTATCAGATCTTGGGGCTCTGTTCTAGGGGATTAACAACCGAGAGCTATCATCCATGGCGTTGAGAGAAGGTTTTAGCACCACCCGACCTCCCTTCTTCGATGGCGCAGATTTCCAATATTGGAGATCGAAGATGAAGTATTACTTAAAGATGGACATCAACACTTGGTTCGTGGTGAAGGAGGGTTTTACCCCTCCAAAGGATGATGAAGGCAAAGAACTAGAATCTTGGCAGTGGACGGTTGAACAAACTCGAAAGAGTGAAGCCGACGCGAAGGCGGTGGTGACCCTACAATGCGGCATGAACAAAGACCAACTCATCAAGGTTGGTCCATTCACAAGTGCAAAAGACTTGTGGAACAAGCTCATAGAACTCCACGAGGGCACCCGAGATTCAAGAATCGCCAAGAGGGATTTGTTTCTCAACCAATTACAAAACCTCTCCATGAAGGAGAATGAAACCGTAAGTGAGTTACATAACCGATTCAAGGAAGTCCTCAATGGTCTTCACTCCATTGATGAAAAGGTCGAGAACCGCGACCTTGTGAGGTATGTGTTAAAAGCATTTCTAAGGAATGCTTTGTGGTCATTCATGGTGGATGCCTACAAAGTTTCCAAGGATTTATCAATTGTTAAATTAGATGACTTGTTTTGTGAAATGGAATTGCATGAGATGGCTAACAAAGGCCCCAAGGAGAAGGGGATTGCCTTAGTTGCAGGGGAATGATCCAACAAGAAGAAGAAGGAGAAGAAGAAGGAGAAGGAAGTCTCTTCATCTTCATCCTCTTCCGAATCCGAGTCCGATTCCGAGTAAGATGGCAGCGGCTCTTCTTCCTCCGAGATGACAAATTTTGTTCGAAGGATGATGAGGAAGGGTCGACGCTTCAAGGGTAAAGGTAACCCTAGTGAAGCTAAAGTTGATAAGTCTAATGTCTCTTGTTATGAATGTGGTAGGAAAGGGCACTTCAAGAGTGAATGCCAAAAGCTAAAGAAGAAGGAGGAGAAATCCAAAAAGAAAGAGGAGAAATCAAAGAAGAAGAAGAAGGCCTTGAAGGCCACTTGGGATAAATCCTCCTCAAGTTTATCCGATGAAGAAAAGGAGGAGAAGAGTACACGGCATGTGACACTCATGGCTCTTGGAGAAGAAAGCAGTGATGAATCCTCCGACTCCTCAAACACGACTTCATCATCTTCGGATGATGAAGAGGTTACCACTCCCGAACTTGAGAAATGTTATAGAGCAATTGCATGTTTAACCAATATGTTGAAGAAGTCAAAAAATAAGGTTAAATCATTGCAATTAGAAATTGAACAATTGAAGTCATCTAGGGATGAGAACATAGACGACTTGCATGTTGAAATGTTAGAGGATGAGATTAAATCCTTGAAAATTGAGATTGATCATTTGAAATCCTCTAAGGAAGAGGATGTAGATGATTTGCATGTTGAATTGTTAGAGGAAGAAAATAAATCATTGAAGAGTGAGGTTGAGAGACTCAAGAATATTCTTGAGAATTTCTCAACAAGCTCAAAGACCCTAGACATGTTTTTAAATGCTCAAAGGGCAGTCTACAATAGGGATGGTAATGGCTACTGACCAAAAGAACCTTCATTTGTGTCCCTAATGTCTAGGACTGGTGTTAGACCAATTAAGACACCCAAGGTTCAAAAGAAAGTTGTCAAGACATGGGTGCCTAAGTTTTGTTTAGTAGGTGCTTTAGGTCCCAAGGTGTGGGTACCTGATGGACCCAAAATAGACTGTCACGAATGTGGGTCTCAAATTTAGATATTTATAAAGCTGGAAACCCTTTTTGCAATCAAAGAAGAAAAGCGTAGTAACGGGGCCACAGGTCATATTTTTTCCAAGGGCTAGTTCAAGTTGTGTGATTCGAGCTCGCGTTTATGTGTCGTTAATGTTTTTAGGTTTCAAATAAGATTTGGGGTTTGGATTCGAATAGACAAGAAAATGCAATAGAAAGACATGAAAACTTGATTGAGCAACTTAAACTAGGTAATGACAATTAAGGACTAAACAATTATGAACTTGAACAATTAATAACAAGTGCTAAAGCAAATACATTCCAAACACTAAGTAATTGAATCAATGAAATGCTGGCATTTAAAATTGAATCTAATGCAGAATTATAAGCAACATTTTAGAAATGAAAACTTGATACAAAATGAAGTGGAAACTAGCTTGAACCGCAAAGAAAGGCACTTATGTGCTAAAAGGAATTAAGTGCAGATTTATACTAATGGATCGTATTGATGTGAAACAAATAAATGTGAAACAAGCACTTTCAATGCAAAATTCAGAAGCAATGAATACAGCACAAAAGTTCTGATCTAGCTAATGCACAAAGTGATTTGAATGTAGAAATGAAATGCAAACTTCATAAACTTAATGCAGATATGCAGTAACTGATTGAGTGAAGAAACTCATGAATGTAATGCTAAATTCGAATCTCTAGCCTCACTTCCGAAAAGCTAAAGAAGAGCTAATGATTACTTGGCAAAAATTTCAGAAATTGAACTGAGCATGCTGAAATAAAATGGTTTGTAAGCTGAAATTAAATGCAAAAGTGAATATAAAGTGCTATGAAAATGGAGCAAGTTACAATGGAAACTCAGAAATGAACTGAACTTGCTGAAAACAAAATGCAGAATTCAAAACAAGGCTGATACGGAACAGTTAGAGCAGGAAACAGAAATTCAGATTGGATAGTAATTCAGAAATGAATTAATGCGGAATAAACTGATCTATTTGCAATCATTCATTACACAAACTATTTAGCTATCTAAAATGCAGATTCGGAAAGCTAACAACTGCAAGAAACGATCCAATAGAATTGATACAATATTCAGAAACTACAGCAGATGAATGAACTGAAAATGCAGAATTTAAAAGTTGATACGCAGCTACTCGAATTGGCACGAAAGCAAGAAAGCATGGAACGAACTGAAATTAAACCTGAGAATTCACTAACAAGCAGTCTATCTCATTAACTAGCATAACTGAAACTAATTAAAGCAGTATCTAAGCTGAAAACGAAACTTAAGAAATCTGAAATGCAGAAACAATAAGGAACAGGGCAGAATTCGAAATTACAACTTAAAATCAGAAATGCAATAAGAGAACTACTCCTCAATCATTCCCTTGGCTCAAGACCACCTTGTTTGTCACGCAAGGGCAAGCCAAAAACCCCTTAAACTCGCAAATCAGTGGAAAATTTACTCCAATTCAAATCTTGCTCAAAACTGCACACAGCTGGAAAATTCCAATTCAAACTCTTAGATCTCAATGTGAAAGGTTGCGATGATGATTTGGAAATCATCTGAGCTCATCCTAGGACCCCTACAGATGGTCCAGATGGAAGGAAATGGACGCGGTTGAGATCCAAGAGCTCAAATCGTAGATCTGCCGAAACCCTCAAGAAGCTCTGCATTCGACACAATCTCGAGCTAAAATCGCCATTGAAGCCTTCTCCCAAGGATCCAGATCTTGCTCCAAGATCGTGATCGAGTTGGTCATGCCTCTGATGAAGAAAATTTGAAAGAAAATGATTAACTGATGAGAAAACGAGAAGAAAACTAAGCTGCTAATGGCTGAAGCTCCGTGAGGTCACGACCCCGATCTGAACAGGGAAGGTTGGTTTAAGTAGTTAAAGTAGTGGACGGATGAGATTAATCCCGCTTCATCCAACGGTAGATTCTTGTCCGATTTGATTTAAATTTTTCAGATCTTGATCAGAGGTTAGGATCATCCTCGTGGTAGCTCGGATCTTCCAGATTTGAAGCGGATGGTTCAGATCACCTTGATCTTTGAATGGATGGTCTAGATCATTCTGATCGTGATCTAACGGCCAGATGCTCTCCGATTGGGCTGAAACCTTCAGATCTTGATCTGATCGCTCGATTAGACTTAATCCCAGCTCGGATTGATCAGAAGTTCTCAGATGGTCTGGATCTAACCGTTCTTGCATCGGACGGTCCAAATGAGTCGACGCTTGATCACTTGATCTAGTCCACTTTTGACTCAACATTTGACCCAACCTGACCTAGGTCCATGATTCCTCCAAGCCTACGAAAGTAGATCAAAAATTTAGTGACAAAACAACTCAAATATATTAAAATTTACAATTAAGTCCAAAAAGAGTGTAAATTCTAAAACCTAGGGTCAATCCACAATTACACAAATAAAATATGGGTCAAACACGAATTTAAGCATATAAAATGATCAACAAAATGACACTTATCAACTCCCCCACACTTAAGCTTGAGCGTCTCGCTAAAAGTACTAAATATGTATCCCCTAGGTTTTCTCAAACATAAGTAGAAACAATTGAAAAGAAATTATCTAGGGTTGTTAATTCTCAAAAATCTAAGCTCTATAGACTAGTATCTTGTCCTTAAATCAACAACTTAACAATTTCAACCTTCATGATTCATTGAGATGAATTTCACTCACTAAACCTCTCAAGGGAAACTTTTGGTGGCTCTCTTCCTAAGTTCTAAGTTCATGATAAAAATGGAGCTCACTCATACACACATGCTTCTTGCACTACCATATACTTGCTTATTATCTACTCTCCACCATTATTCATGATTAGAATCAATCATCTATATAAATTTATTCAAAAGTGAAAGACATGAAATGGTAGAAATGAAATAAAAGCCAAGTAAATAGCAAATTTGAATGAGTGGACGACTTGGATGTTCAAGGATATTCTTGATGCCCTTTGCCCTCCTTTCAGTCCATATAATGAAATCCAAAGTGGGATGGAATGAGGCTTTGACATTTCCCTTCAAAAATCTTATGAAAAGAATTCAACTCCTTTGTGCCAATTTTTCCCCTTGCGTGCCAATTTTTCTCTTCTCTTTTCTTTTTTGTTTTTTTTCTCTACTGACATCAGAATGTAATAGATCAAAGCTCTGATTCAGATAAGAACATCTCCACTGATTTCATGGTGCCGAAAATTCAATTGGATACCAACTTACTTCTTTATTTTTTCTCAAACTATTTTTTTTTGTTTTTTTCTCAGCTACTAGCTTCCTTATTTCAGTTGCAGCTTCTTTTTATTCATATCTGATTTCTCAAAACCAGTAGCTTCCAAATTTCTCCCAGATCTAGAGCCCTCAAGTGAAACCAAACTCAAAATTCTGCTTTGTTTTTTTTTTCCAAACTGTTTTGTTTTTCTATTTTTTTTCCTGCTCTCCAATCTTCTAATGGACTCATTCGGATCAGCATTCCTATCAGAGAGTTTGAGACATCAAATAGCAATCAGAGACAAAAATTTTGATGCTCACATAGAACCTTTGCTAACTCTTGCAACTCTCTTTTGATACCCATCACTTCAAGTTGGCACAAGTTCTTCCACTTACATTTTTTCCAAATTCTAGCTCCCAAGCAATTCATTTCAGATTTCTGAACCTTCAAGATCTTCATCCTTGAAATTTTCTGGTTTCTTATTCAGCAATTAGCATCACTAGTAATGGAGCAATTACTTACTTCCTTGTGTTTTTTTTCTGTTTCATTTTTTTCACTTTTGCTCAGATTTCCCTTCCTTCTTCAACTGAATTCAATTTGGCATTGAATTTCTGCACTAGTTTCATATTATCACAGCTGTAATTCATCCTCTAATACAATGGCCGAAACATGCTCTATAGCAAGTTTGATACATCATGCTTCATTTGTGTGCCATTTTCTTCTCTTTATTGCAGTTTTTTTTCTTCATTGTATATCATTTGTTTTCCTTGGATTTCCAATAATGTGCAAGAATCTAGATGCCTCAATTGTTGTCTTCCTTAACTACTTCTTCTTTCTTGATCTTGATACCAAACTCAATTCAATTTGGCACATGATAAAATTTTTTTTTTCAAAAGAAGTGCATACTTGATAAAACTTGATTCCAAAGCACTAACCACTCCCCCACACTTAATCTTTTGTCTGTCTCGGGCAAAATAGCATCAAAGAACCTCCCCAAACAAACAAGTCCCTATAAAAGCATGGTTAAGAGTAGAAGACAAGGAAAAAAAATAGAAAGAACATGATTAGTGTCAAGAATTGATATAGAAAGGTAAACAAATTTATTAGCCTCTAAAGATGTGATTCAATCATTGAAATATGGTTTTGAAAGAACCTAAGCAAGTTCTAGAGCACAATCATATGTATGTGTCACAAAATAAGGCTAATCCTCACTAGGTAAAAATAATTCATCTCAAGTCCTCAATCAAGAATCCATGGCCAAGTAGTACTCAAGCATCCAAGATTTCATCCATGAACTCAAACCCTAAGTTTTAACAACCAAATTTAATTTGTTTTCAAAAGACTCTAAAATGCTATGAAGATAACCTAAAGGGATACATTTATTCCTACTCATGAAGAAAAAGTGCCAAAAGATATAAAATTGTATTTACAATGTCTATTTATTAATTCTACGCTATTCAAGCATTTATTAGCAAGGATTCATTTTAAAAGAAAATTCTACTTTTAACAAGCATAAAGAGGAAAAAGGCAATGAAAGAAAATGCAAGAAAAAGTAAACTCCCTTTTATTTCTGGCGGTCGGAGTCTATCAAGAAATAATCTCCATCTTGGTAGCGCAGGAGTAGGAGTAGCTGAAAAAGTTTCCTTCATTTGCTCACTTTTATTTTGCATCACTCCCCCACACTTAAACTTTGCAATAAACTGTTCAGGTGGCCGAAGGTGATTTAAGTACAATAGCCACTTCAGAGGTGGAGTGCTATAAGTCAAAGCAAGATCATCTCTGTTGGTGCAGGAAGCACCAGATCGAACCTTGTTTTGATATTGGCAAAGGATTCAAAGTTAAGGGTTATTTGTTGTCTAACAATGCTGCTTGAGAGTGCAGGAAACCAAGTCCTAGTGAAGGGATGCTAGGCACCTGACGATGGGCTGTCAGGAACTCAAGACCTGGCGAAGGGCTGCTGGGCAAAAACCAAGTCCTGGCGAAGGGCTGCTGGGCGAAACTCAAGACCTGGCGAAGGGCTGCTGGGCAAAAGTCCAACTGGAGGATCCGGTTGGCACCAGGTAAATTCTCCCGAGAGGAGTAGGTGAGGACGCGTTCCCCTTGAGGGAACATTAGGCGTCGGTTCGACCTAGGGCTCCATTTTGGAGACCCAAAGTCAGAACCAAGACAGCTAAGGCTGTGTAAAATTAACTTATTAATTGCTGTTTTGGACTAACCCTGGATGCAGGACCGAAGGACTATGTTTCTGCAGCTCAGAGAGCCTCAAAGGAGTGAGGCAGTAGCTGAGCAGGGTGCCCCGGATGTTTCGGGCGCCCAAGAGTCAACCCAAAGTCAGCAGAGCAAGTAAACGCCCCGACAGCAGCACATTTGGGGGCGCCCCGGATGTTTCGGGCGCCCCGCGCGCATCGGGCGCCCCGCGTGTCGCGGGCGCCCACTGTGCCACGCCACTGGCAGCTGCAGCAGCTCACCCTCGCGAAGAAGATGATGCCTTGACCGGTCAACCCGGGCGCCCCGCGCGCGTCGGGCGCCCCAGTCAAATGTGATCCCGAAGAAGCAGAGATCAGCCTTGACCAGAGGGCTCGCCGGATCGAAAGCCACGTGGGGGGGGGGGCCGCCCCGAGCATCCCGGGCGCCCCCAGCCCTATATAAGGGACCCTCGACCCTCTTCTTCAATAACGAATTTCCTTCGACACTTCTGCGCTCTTCTGCTTCTGCGACACGCTCTAGAAAGTTGCCAACTCAAGCCGACGACGTCCCGCTGCTCCGGAACTTCGATCTTCACCGGACGTCGGTAACAAGAGTTGTATTTAAAAGTTTACTAAACTATTCTTATTATTATCTGTCTTGTAATCTTTTATGAACTTATAGAATTGCCCGCAGAAAACGGTCAACGACCGTGGGCCTTGGAGTAGGAGTCGACCCAGGCTCCGAACCAAGTAAACTGACTGTGTTTGCATTGTTCTGTTTTCTTTTATTTTCCGCTGCGCACCCGCTCTTTTTAAATCCGAACGAATTGCGACATTCACCCCCCCCTCTCTCGCAACTCTCGATCCAACAAGTGGTATCAGAGCGGGGTTATTCAAAGTTGGTGCAACCACCACTTTGAAATTTCTTTTCGGATTTTTTTTGCTTTATTTTTTTTAGTAAATAATATCTGTGAGTGTATTTAAAATATCCTTACGCCTTTTTCAATTCTGAATTCTCATTTTTTCACCATAAGTCAGAATTGATAAAAGAATCAATTTGTGAAAATTTGTCATAAAATTTTTTTTATTTTAATATTTTTCCTCGAAATTCGAGCTACCTTAATTCGAGAAATTTTTTTTCTCTTACTTTTTCTTCATTAATCAAAATTGTTAAAATCAACATTTTCTAAAAAATTTTTATTATAATTTTAATATTTTCCCTCGAAATTCGTGCAATATTTTTTTGTTGTTCTCGCACTACTAATCCAAGACCAAGTCTTGGTACATCTCTGTTTTTTATTGTGTGCAAGATTTAAACTAATGGCCAATCAAGAATGGAATTGCATCCGTCCACCGCTCCTCTCCGGCGAGAACTTCAATTCTTGGAGAAGTCAAATGGAGTCCCTTCTGAAGGCCCACATGGACATATGGATGATCCTCCAAACGGGGTTTACAGTACCTACAGAAGATGGTATGTCGATCGCTTGGGAGAAATTGGACGAATCAACTCTGAGGAAGATCGAGGCAGATGCAAAGGCGACTGTAATCATACAATGCGGCCTAACTAACGAACAACTCAAGCTAGTCGGTTCATTTGGATGTGCTAGAGAAATTTGGGAGAAATTGATCAATCTTCATCAGGAAATCTCAGATGAAGAAGAAGATCAGGTAAGTTATCTCGCACTCTCAGTCCAAGCACAGACAGCCGAGTCAGAGTCTGAACCTGAACCCAGAGTCGAAATCGAACCAGCAGAATCAGACGATGAACTGACTGAGATGGTAACCAATTTCAAATTCTTTTCTAAATTAGAATTAAATAATCAAGCTAATACTGCAATGGTCGAGGAAGGTATAACTTTTGCAGGGAAAACTCCAAGTGAACCACCAAAGAAGGAGCTTCAACCGGTACCCAAGTCCGACTCAGACACGGAATCAGAAGATGAATTTAGATCCGAGACAGCAACAATTAAGGGGGAGATTCCTAATAAGGAATCAAAAGGTAAAATTACAAATTTGAATTTTAAAAAACATATAATTTATTACATATGCAGGGAGAGAGGGCACTACCAAACTAAGTGTCCTACTCGAAAGATTCAAACGATACCACCGACGGTGACAAAGGATCGAGCTCCAAAAGCACGAAAGAACAAGAGTCGCATCCAATGCTTCAAGTGTCAGGAGTTGGGGCATTACAAAGATGAATGCACAGATAAAAGCTACAAAGATCCAGGGCAACCAACCAAGATGGGTAACTGTAATTTATATACAAATCCACTCTTTACCTTGAACACTGATAGTTTAATTAATCTCCCTTGGTCAAATTTAGATATGGATGCATGCTTAGATAACTTGATGAAATCATGTATATTAGCAAAGTCAAAATTCAAAATGTTAAGACAAGAAAATGAGACTTTGAAAATTAAAATTGATATACAAGAAAAACTGATTAATAATTTTGCAAACTTAGAAAATCCAGAAATTTCTCCTCACTATAACATTATCTGAAGTTTTGTTTTGGCTATTCATAGGACTAGATAGCTTAAGGACTTAACCAATTACTTGAAATTTGAAAACATAGTATTGGGAGGAGGTGAGATGATAGTACGTTGGGGAAACCAACTCTAATAAGATCAAGTCTACTTGGTCTCTTTAGACTGGTGAAACCAGCCGAAGCTACCGATCCAAGACCCAAGCTAGTTAGACCAGAAAATGACCTAATTTAATTTGAAAATGAAATTTCATTAAAAGGCTTTGTCAAGGAAAGGGTGGATGATCCCATAAGGCTACGGCCAAAGAAGGCCTAGTGCCTCGCCAAGACCTGGAAGCCAATTTCTGAAATTCAAATTCAAATTATCTTATGTCAAATTCGAATCTAACACAAATTTCAAATAATTATAGATTCAAACCTATTTTCAAAAATTCTTTTTCAAAATCACTCTTTTTCATATTCAAATCTGTCTTCGAAGTCAATTATACTTTTTCAAAAATAAACATTTTTTTATTCTTTTTCAAAGCTAAACATTTTTTTAAAATTATTTTTACCTTCAAACCTGTCTCACAAAGAACTTTTAAGGTTAACTGTTTGAAAATCCTAGATTGGGTGAGACAGGAAAATTAAGTTCAATTAAAATTTCTTTTACGTTGTGTTTTAATTCAGAGGATAATCCCAACATAGTCAAACCATGATTAACATAGTCAAACCTTAGTCAACTGAGTCAAACATGGTCAAACCTAGTCAACACTAAGGTCTTAGATAAAGTCAGTCTATGTCGAATACAGGGGGAGTTCTTCTTAATTTTTTTTTAGATTTTTCAAAATCCTTATGCTTTAAAACTTATTTTCATCTCAAAAATAAGGCTTTCAAAAGTTGATTCAAAAACCTTAATATATTACTATCGCTTTGGAAAAATTATTATCATTTCAAATTTTTTTATTCCAAATTGAGTTTTCAAAAATTTATCTCCTTGAAAGTTTCATACTCAGAAGATTATTCAAAATTATTCTTTTGTTGTTAATAAACCCTAAAGACACAGAGGAAGGTCCACTTCATGATCTACTAGGACTCCTAGGATGTGTCAAATTTAGGGGGAGTTTGATTCAAAAGAATAATTTCTGAAAATTTTTTTTGGTAATTATTTGTTTTGAAGTTATTAGATAATTCTTATAATTTAAATCAAACCCTAAAACTCAGAGGAAGATCGCTTGTAGTCAACAAGCTTCCTAGGACTGGGTCAAGTTTAGGGGGAGATGAAATTAAAAGAATTATTGAACATTTTCAAAATTATATATTTTCATGCACTGCAAGTTCAAAATACTTTTGAAAACTTAAATAATTTTTCTGTCAAAATACTATTATTTTACAAAACTCTTGTGGCTTATGAAATTAATTTTATAATATTTACTTGGGTAGGAGAAAATTTTCCAGGACACTTAGGAAAATGTCCTTGTAGTCAACAAGATTTCCTAGGATTGTGTCAGACTGGAAAAGAAACCTAGTCAAGTAAAATATTTTGTGTTCAAAATGCATAATCCTTTTCAAAAATTACTTATACTTTTCAAAGTCTAAGTCTTTTCAAAATTACTTATATCTTTCAAAGTCTAAATACTTTTGTAAAAGTACTTATGTGTTTCAAATCTTAATTTATTTCAAAAGTACTTAGATTTTTCAAAAATGCATAATATTTATTTCAAAAGTACGTTTGAAGATTCAAAAGCACTTATGTCTTCAAAAATACATAATATCTGTCAAAAAAAGTACTGCTATAATGTTTTCAAAAGTATAAATATTTTTCAAGGCAATATTGTTCTAAAAGATTGGCCTACAAATATAAAATATCTTTTCAGTACTTTTCCAAATAAAGTTTTGTTGGTGCAATTTAAACTTTTTGCTATACTTTCAAGAATTATACTAAGTATTTTTATGCTTTCAAAACTCATAGGCTCTGATACACAAACGCTCTCCTTAAAACTTCTCTCAAAATATTTTTATATTAGACTTAAAAATGGTCTAAAACATAAGGAGAAGAGTTTTACATTAAGGGGGAGAGAAAGGGAATTTTATTTTTAAGCTATTTTAAGCATTTCTAAGTGGTTCAAAGTTATTTTTAGTGCATGTTTTTCTAAATAAAATTTTCCTTAGTAATCAAAATTTGTCTAAAAAAAAAGGGGTTTTTTTAACAAAGTTTAAGCTGGCTTTTCAAAAGTGTGTCTATGGATACAAATACTCTTGCTCTTTTTGAAAAATACTTTGTCAAAAACTTATTTTTGGTAGAACTCAAAACTCCCCATTAGAACCCTTGCTAACCCATGTATGCTTTTGATATATGTCAAAGGGGGAGAAAAGGTCAAAGTTAAGTATTTTAAAGGTCAATGTTAAGTATTTTAACTATTTTATAACACAAGTATTCAAGTATTCAGGGTTTTAGGGGGAGTATGAAAAATAAAGAATTTTTTTTCAACTCTACAGTTATGCTTCAGTTATGCTTCACTGTTTACCTTATACTCTTAACTGTTGTAATTTTTTTTCTTAACTTTGAATTGTGTTGCCATAATCAAAAAGGGGGATATTGTTGGTGCAGGAAGCACCAGATCGAACCTTGTTTTGATATTGGCAAAGGATTCAAAGTTAAGAGTTATTTGTTGTCTAACAATGCTGCTTGAGAGTGCAGGAAACCAAGTCCTAGCGAAGGGATGCTAGGCACCTGACGATGGGCTGTCAGGAACTCAAGACCTGGCGAAGGGCTGCTGGGCAAAAACCAATTCCTGGCGAAGGGCTGCTGGGCGAAACTCAAGACCTGGCGAAGGGCTGCTGGGCAAAAGTCCAACTGGAGGATCCGGTTGGCACCAGGTAAATTCTCCTGAGAGGAGTAGGTGAGGACGCGTTCCCCTTGAGGGAACATTAGGCGTCGGTTCGACCTAGGGCTCCATTTTGGAGACCCAAAGTCAGAACCAAGACAGCCAAGGCTGTGTAAAATTAACTTATTAATTGCTGTTTTGGACTAACCCTGGATGCAGGACCGAAGGACTGTGTTTCTGCAACTCAAAGAGCCTCAAAGGAGTGAGGCAGTAGCTGAGCAGGGCGCCCCGGATGTTTCGGGTGCCCAAGAGTCAACCCAAAGTCAGCAGAGCAAGTAAACGCCCCGACAGTAGCACATTTGGGGGCGCCCCGGATGTTTCGGGCGCCCCGCGCGCATCGGGCGCCCCGCGTGTCGCGGGCGCCCACTGTGCCACGCCACTGGCAGCTGCTGCAGCTCACCCTCGCGAAGAAGATGAAGCCTTGACCGGTCAACCTGGGCGCCCCGCGCGCGTCGGGCGCCCCAGTCAAATGTGATCCCGAAGAAGCAGAGATCAGCCTTGACCAGAGGGCTCGCCGGATTGAAAGCCACGTGGGGGGGGGGGGGGGGGCGCCCCGAGCATCCCGGGCGCCCCCAGCCCTATATAAGGGACCCTCGACCCTCTTCTTCAATAACGAATTTCCTTCGACACTTCTGCGCTCTTCTGCTTCTGCGACACGCTCCAGAAAGTTGCCAACTCAAGCCGACGACGTCCCGCTGCTCCGGAACTTCGATCTTCACTGGACGTCGGTAACAAGAGATGTATTTAAAAGTTTACTAAACTATTCTTATTATTATCTGTCTTGTAAACTTTTACGAACTTATAGAATTGCCCGCAGAAAACGGTCAACGACCGTGGGCCTTGGAGTAGGAGTCGACCCAGGCTCCGAACCAAGTAAACTGACTGTGTTTGCATTGTTCTGTTTTCTGTTATTTTCTGCTGCGCACCCGCTCTTTTTTAAATCTGAACGAATTGCGACATTCACCCCCCCCTCTCTCGCAACTCTCGATCCAACAATCTCCTCCCTCTTTATTCTTTATGGAAAATTTTCCAGGTGGTTGAAGACTGTCTAGATGTAGTACCCACTCAAGAAATCTCTAAGACCCTGCAAAAACAAGTAAAACCTTTCTCAAGCGTGTAGGGTAAGATAAAAATGCAATATCATCAATCTCTACATAACATGTATCTAAAAATGCATCACATCCAATAAAATCAATTTTTGGTACCTCAATAAATTTTTCACAAGCATATTCTACATGAGGTATATCAAGAAAAGTTTCACAGTCAATAAAGTCAATCTCAGGTATCTCCAAAAGTTTTTCACATTCAATTTCAGCATAGGAAATAGCAAGAGATTGTTCACAATAAACAACTTCAATTTCAGGCTCATCTAAAAATTTCTCACAATCAATTCTAGCATAATCTGTCTCATGAATATCATAGCAATGAATAAAATCAAGTCTGGGTGCCTCTAAAGAATTTTCACAATTATTTTTCACAAATGATGTATCAGGACATTCTTCACATGCAAATCTAGACATCCACCTGAAATTTCCTAAAGAAAAAGAAGAAATACTTGCCTGATCATGATGAAAAATGTCTATTGGTTCTACAAGAAATACCTCCATCTCAGGCTCAAAATCTGGTGGACAATCAACTAGAATAGGTGATCCTTAGGTACTTGCTCCAATCATGCAAGTCCCTACACTTTCTGGAAATGGTGGTGGTCCCTGGGGCTCTGTGCAATCCCCTACACCTGTAGAATAATCTTCTGTGCATGCCACCTTTGTAATACCTGCAACAACCGTATTAAAAAGATTAGGGCTATCAAGAACAACATCATCACAAAATACGAAACAAGAAAAATCAGGTAAAGCTTCCTCTGAAATCAACTCTCCTCCCACTATGTCAAATGCATCATCATCAATGAACTGTGCCTCAACAGTCTCCTCTGCGGTGTCTATGCTCATAATAGAACGATTTCCCTTAGGATCCTTCATGACATCGAAAATGCTAAACTGGACTACTGTGTCTCCCATCTCCATCGAAAGGGTGCCAGCATATACATCAATTTTTGTTCTTGCAGACTTCAGAAAAGGCCTTCCAAGGATAAGTGGGGATCTACGTGCAAGGTACTCTCCCTCCATGTCTAGGATGTAGAAGTCCGCAGGAAAAATCAACTCTTTCACTTTTACCAAAACATCTTCTATAACTCCTGCCGGGCGGGTTTGACTCCGGTCTGCTAACTGAATCACAACTCCAGTGGTCTGTAGAGGTCCAATGTCAAGCATCTGGAAGACTATCCTAGGCATGACATTAATAGAAGCTCCTAAATCAAGCATGACATCATGTAGCGTGGTGCTCCCTATCTCACAAGATACAGTAAACATGCCAGGGTCTTCACATTTCTGAGAGATGGCATGGATGAGTGATGAAACATTCATCCCCATGCTGACCATTTCATTTTCCTTAAGCTTCCTCTTGTTAACACATAGATCTTTCAAAAATTTTGCATACTTAGGAACCTGTTTAATCATTGTCAGCAAAGGTACATTAATTTCAACTTTACTAAAAAGTTTTACCAGCTCATTGTACTCTTTTGCTTTCTCCTCCTCCCCTTGTCTTCTGGTTGGAGTTCTGCCCTGTGGAAAAGGAAAAGGAATAGGAACTTCCTCCTCATGAACCGAAATGGGAGGGACTGATTTTTGAGCTGCTGCCCTATTTTTTGGAGCTGCTGTAAAAACTGTAGTATTAAGGGAGTAGAGTATTGGTATAGGTATTCTAAGAGATTGTAGTGGTTATGAAATGAAGACTTAGTGATGTATATCTATTAGGAATAGATTAATGTGTTAAGTTATTTGAATTTTCAAGCAGATATATATATAGTAGTAGCCATAGGGTAATATTCTTGATACAGGAAAGAAAGAGAGTAAGAACTAGATATGCAAAAGAAGGCGTGATAGAGATCAGCGAATAGGACCTTAGCTATAACTCTGTATGAAGGAACTAGAGGTTAGTGTTATCAGAGGCAAGAATGTAGTAAGAGCTTCTTTTCAAGCAAACATACTAGGTGAAACGATCTAATAAGGTCTAGATTTTGGAAAAGATCGATATAGGAATATTTTATAAATTCTTGATAGAGAAGTAAGATACGGAGATCATAAGAATGTGATTTTTGCGATTAGAGTGGAGAAAGCATGACTGATAAATGAGAAAAGGTATTTTGATACGTGAAAGAAGATTATGGAAAGATAGAACAGAAAGTTAGAAGTTTAGTATAATATGTAGTTCAAGTAAGATAGTAACAGTTCATGTGAACAGTAAAGAATGGACAGTAAAGTAATTTGGATTGAGCGAAAACAATGAAATGAATACTCCAAATCATCTTTCTTACAAGTGTAAGTGGTATTTTCTTTTAGATTATGATGGGTAGAGTTAAGCAATGAATATTTAATATAATTTATTAGTAAGTAAAATATAATCGGAATTCTTGTCGTGTCCTAATAAAAGATAGTATATACAATAGTTGTAGTTTGTTAGTAGAAACTTTGAGATAAATAAATAACCATTATAGAAGTAGGTTAAGTTAAAAGCAATGTCAATGTGTTATTTCGGTGAAAGGTAAGTTGAAAGCTTCGATGAGACTTTGCCATTAATTTTACAAGATGAATTTTGAGTACCGGAATTAGTATGTAATGATAATATAATGTAACAGATAGTATATATCAAAAATGATACATGTGAGTAAAATAGACCAGCATAAAAGATAATAGGCTAAGATGAATAACGCAAATTCACTATGACAAATAGGCATTATAGCTAAGATAATAAGCTAATTTTATGATTTTAATTGAGAAATTTTAGTATAATTAACAGAGACTATATGCATTATAGGTTAGGTAGTTAAAACAGAGTAAGTAGCTCAAATAACTAGAATAGGAAGTAATAGGATAAGCGATACATGAGTTTATGTACTATGAGAAGTTATGTTACATAGAAACAAATATACTATTAGAATAGACAATAATAAAGTAAGAGTAATTCTCGGAAAAAGGGGAAGATTCGAGTGGAAAGGACAAAGAGTTGTACTTATATAAATCGGTAATTATGTTGTTGAGGAGTAGACTTGAAGTATGATACTGAATGTAATAAGAGGGAATCATATAATAATAATTGTAATTTTCGTTTAGTTTAATGCAGATAAAAGACGTATGTGAGGAACAGAGACACTGAAACCAGTACTAATTGAGAGGAGATTCGGAGTGATGAGTTGGTGCATAGATGATAAACTTGTGCATAGTAAGTGAAAGTTAGATTCTAGTTTGAAGTAGCGAATGCAATTAACCAGGAATAAGTTAAATTATATTCTTTCGTGAATAGCTTAATAATAGACAAAACTAGAGCAAGAAGGTACCCTTAGTCAAGGTCCTATGGCAAAGTCAACGGTTCGAGGAAGCTACTAGAGAACGCGAGGACGAGATGAGACGCAAGTACCAAGAGCTATTCTAAGTTCGAGGACGAACTTTCACGAGGTATGGGGGATTGTAACGACTCGGAAAATTCTCTCAATATTTTCTTTAAAATGTTGATCATGTCTAGATGATTTTTCAAGGGACCTAGAAATATTAACATGAATTTTAACCTAGAAATTCATGTTTTTCCATTTAAATTGAGGAAATAGGCACTAATGGGCCTTAGATGGGCTTTCTAGTACCATGATTGTTGGTGAATTTTAGGTAAAATGTTATAGAAATATAAAGGGATTTTTAATGGGAAATATTAACATAATTATGGGGGAATTTTTAAGGGATTTTCGAAATATTAGGGAAATAAAATAAAAATAAATGGAAAAAATTAGTGCATGCACCAAGGATTGAACCTTGGACCACTTGTACAACCATGCATGCTCTAACCAATTCACCTAGCAAGGGAGTTGTAACGACCCGGAAAATTCTCTTAATATTTACTTAAAATATTAAGCAGGTCTAGATAATTTTCCGAGGAACCTAGAGATATTAATGCAAACCTTGGCCTAGAAAATCCATGTTTTCTCATTTAAATTGGGAAAAAGGGTACTAATGGGTCGTATATGGGCTTTTTAGTACCATAATTTTTGGTGGATTTTAGGTGAAAATTAGTATAAATATAAAGGGATTTTAATAAGAAATATTAACATAATTATGGGGGAATTTTTAAGGAATTTTCGAAAATACTAGGAAAAAGTAAAATAAAATAAGTGGAAAAAAATTGTGCAACTACCAAGGATTGAACCTTGGATCTCTTGTACAACAATGTATGCACTAACCAACTCACCTAGCAAGGTATTGTTAGGAGGGAATGAAGTGGATATTGGTTAAGGCATAGAAGAAGATGAAGGGTCATGGAGAGACTCTTCATTTACCTCCTTAATGGGTTATAAAAGGGGGGTTTTGGGAGTTACCTCTTCTTCCCATTACTTGCATTTTCGAAACTCCTCTTCCTCCCCTCATCCAAGACGAACACCCAAGGAAGGGTTTCCCCTTGGAAAAGATTCACAAGAGGTCTTATCCCCAAGATCTAAGGGTTTTCCAAGGATACAAGGACAAGGAGGCAAGGATCCAAAGATTTTGCAATCTTCTTCTTCTCTCAAGGTTCGAAAAATCAAGAAACCCAATGTAAGACTCCCTCACCTGTGGTATAATAGTTCCTTATGATTTCCACAATTTTTAGCATGATATATTCGGAGTTTTGGATTTGATGTTGAAAAGAAGAAAAAAACCCAAGAACCCAAGGTCAAGGGTTTCGGCCACAATGTTTTAGGGGTCTATAATTATGCCAAAAATCTTTATAATGTTTTTTAATATTCCCTTATGATTTTTAGAGGTTAAATGGAATTTTTTGGAATTTTTTGGGGTACCCTAAGTACCCTTATGTTGAAAGAGACAAAACCAAGTACCCTAGAGACCCTATGGGTTTCGGCCACTAGGTTTTAGGGTTCTTAATGGTGCTAAAAATCTTGATAATGATGTTTAATGAACTCTTATGATGTCCAGGGATTAAGTACAATTTTTGAGAATTTTTGGAGTACCCTAGGACACCCTAGGGTTTCGGCCAACATGAAAGAAACAACATCAATACCCTAGAGACTCTATGGGTTTCGGCCACAAGGTTTTAGGGTCCATAATGATGCTAAAAATCTTTATAATGATATTTAATGTTCCCTGATGATGTTTAGAGATTAAGTATAATTTTTGGGAATTTTTGGAGTACCCTAGGATACCGTAGGGTTTCGGCCAACAACAAGGACCCTTGTGTAGGGTTGGGTTTAAAACCTCAAGTGTATGTTGTATGTTTTATCATGATATTAAGGAGATGGAGGGTGTTATGTGAATGTTCCACATGGTCTAGAGACCCCATGGGTTTCGGCCAAGTACCCTAAAGGGGGAAAAGTTAGGACTTATTCCAAGTAAGGGTCCCAATGGCCCTATGGTAAGGTATGATTGGTGTTTAAGCAATTGTTTTGGGGTTTAATGGAATTTTTCCCATACCCCCATGGCCTTGAAGTTTCGGCCAAGAGGAGGATTAGGGCTAAAGGATTAGGGTTGGCCTTAAGTATGGGATCAAAGGGTCCTTAAGTAAAATGGAAGAGTTTCATGTTAACCAAACCATTAGTTATATGTCAAGATTTATATGATTAGGTCATGAATGTTTAAGACATGTGCCATGATTTATGAATGATATGTATGAATGCCATGATTTATGAATGATATGTATGAATGCCATGTCTTATGAATGATATGCATGAATGTCATGTCTTATGAATGATATGTATGTATGCCATGCTTATGAATAATGTGTACCTATGCCATGTTATGAATGAAAGATGATGCTTATGTCTTTAAGGCATAAATATGCTAAACAGCATGGTCGATGGTTGACGGTACGACAGTCGTGAGGACCGGTAAATGGGCCGGTAGACGGGCCGAGCCGTAACAAGTTATGTTATGTTAAAGATGCCATGAATGTCTTATGAATGATGAAGCATGTAAAGTATTTTACTTTATGGATGGGCTTGTACCGGACCAAAGTATGGGTCCAAGGGATGGGCACCTTAAGAACGCCCCGGTTCTGGACTACCGACTATGCTGTCCACGGTTCTGGCACTACCGTAGCTGTGCAACAGGGATGGGCACCTTAAGAACGCCTCGGTTCGGGGACTACCGACTATGCTGTCCTTACCCTAGTAGGTCGAGGCTAGCTACCTCGTATTTACTTAGGGATGCGCGCTTATGATGTATGTATGTGGTACAAGCCAGGGCCCAATGATATGATGAATATGTTTAAGCATTAAAAGTATGTTTTAAAAGGTTAAGCATCCTTATATATATGCAATTGCCTCATGCATCCATCCATGTTATGCATTATAATTATGATAAGAATATTATGCAAAGTAAGTTTATGCAAAGTAAGTTTATGCAAGATATGTTTATGCAAATGATTTTGTTTATGCTCATGTTACTATATGATGCCATGATTTGATTGTGTTTATGCTAATTTAGAATGCCATGATTTATCTATGTTCATGTTAGTTTAGGATGCCATGATTTATTTATGTTCATGCTAGTTTAAAATGCCATGATTTTATTTATGTTCATGTTAGTTTAGGATGTCATGATTTAATTATGTTTATGCTAAGTTAGAATGCCATGATTTGATTTATGTTCATGCTAGGTTAGGATGTCATGATTTAATTATGTTTATGCTATGATAGAATGCCATGATTGGATTTATGTTCATGCTAGTTTAGAATGCCATGATTTAATTATGTTTATGCTAAGTTAGAATGCCATGATTTTTAATGATGTCCATACCAATTTATGATGCCATGTTTTAACTATGTTATACTGAGATAGGACGCCATGATTTTATTTATGTTCGTGCTAAGAATGTTTATGAAGTTATGTTTGTTATGTCTATGTCTATGCCAAGCACTATGCCATGCTATGAATGTTACGATGTTTATGTCTACGCCAAGTATTGTGCCATGCCATGAAGGTTTATGGTTATGTTTATGCTATGCTATGAAGATGATTATGTTATGTTTACGCCATGACGAATGTATGCTAAGTGATGAAAAGGCTTATGTTCTAAGTAAAGCACTAAGTATGTAATGGCTTATGTGCTCATGAATGAATGATGAATGGTTTTAGTGAGTAGGAAAGAGTCTAACTAAGCCTGTGTGCTTATAGTCTTATTTTTCTTGTACCGCAGATCACGCAAGGGGACAGTAAGGAAGCAGCAGGAGGGCCTTAGAGCATGTGTGTGATAGTGACTTGGCCAAGAACCAAAATGTTTGTTCGTCTTATGAAAGAACTTTACCTTTACTATTAAGTGTTTGAATGTGACTCCATGACATGATGCTAAGGATGCCATGATGATAAGTATGATATGATACTAAGCATGACATGATGCTAAGAATAACATGATATGATGCTAAGTACAAAGCTAATATGCCAAGTTCCATGTTATAATGTTAGGAAGGGTAGTAAGTGCATGTAGGGGTAAGTTAAAGGTTTCCGCTGCATTATGATGTCTACATGCCCTAAGTATGTTAACGTAACGCCGCTTTAATGGAAAAAAAAGAGGGCGTTACAGGAGTGCTATGAGGAAATGAAGTGGATTATGGTTAAGGCTTAAGGGAAAATGAAGAGACACCATGACTCTTCA
>JAGFNQ010002499.1:446509-480450 GCA_024364735.1 Boesenbergia rotunda
TTTGTCTTAACCATAGAATTGCATTAGTGTACTTTGTGTGCATTGAGTAAGACCAAAAGTGAGGTCATCCAATTTTCTACTGGCTTCATAAATTGGATTAGACCTCGATTATATTATAGAGTACGATCTTGAATCCCAAAATAATAACGGGCACATGTAGTTAATTAATTATTACTTTGATTTATCAATGTGTGAGATCTATTCTGTTAGATCGATAGGCCCGGTAAGTTGGGTAATAATTTATCTGCATGGTGTGCCGTTGATTATTGACGGAATCCGTGTCCTAGTGAGTCGGGATGATGATGCCCCTTGATGAGCTCAAAAGGATCGTCATGTCAAATCTTGCAAGTGGACTATGATCCGACATGATAAAAAGGTAGAGTGGTACTAATCAAGGACCAAGAGGATAATTAATTTAATTGCCAATAACTTAAATTAATTATTGGGCATTCGATATCTTAAATACGGGGAGATTGACGACTCATAATAGGTGTAGCCCATATGAAAATATAGGGGTTGTGAGGAAGTTCAATGGGATCCTTTAGTGGAATGGATCTCCATTAATGGATCGGCTTTGGATCCATTAGCGGGCCAAGAACCAATTCCTCCTCGTGGTCCCTACCTTAGACCTATAAATACCCCATAGGAGTCATGATACAAGGTTTAATGAATTAATTGAGAATTAATTCAATTAATCAAAACCCAAAACCCTCCTTTCCCTTTTCTCTCTCCTAGGGCAGCTTTACGCCGGCGAGAAGAAGCAAGAAGAAGAGGAGGATTCTCCTCATCCTTTATTGATGTAACGACCCAGAAAATTCTCTTAATATTTATTTAAAATATTAAGCATGTCTAGATAATTTTCTGAGGAACCTAGAAATATTAAGGCGAACCTTGGCCTAGAAAATCCATGTTTTCTCATTTAAATTGGGGAAAAAGGGCACTAATGGGCCTTATATGGGCTTTCTAGTACCATAATTATTGGTGGATTTTAGGTGAAAATTAGTATAAATATAAAGGGATTTTAATAAGAAATATTAACATAATTATGGGGGAATTTTTAAGGGATTTTCGAAAATACTAGGAGAAATAAAATAAAATAAGTGGGAAAAAAATTGTGCATCTACCAAGGATTGAAGCTTGGACCTCTTGTACAACCATGTACGCTTTAACCAACTCACCTAGCAAGTGATTTTAGGAGGAATGAAGTGGATGTTGGTTAAGGAATAGAAGAAGATGAAGGGATGGAGAGACTCTTCATTTACCTCCTTAATGGGCTATAAAAGGGGGGTTTTGGGAGTTACCTCTTCTTCCCATTACTTGCATTTTCGAAACTCCTCCTTCCCTCATCCTAGCCGAACACCCAAGGAAGGGTTCTCCCTTGGAAAAGCTCCACAAGAGGTCTCATCTCCAAGATCTAAGGGGTCTTCCAAGGATACAAGGACAAGGGGGTTCAAGGGTCCAAAGATCTTACCATTTCCTTCCCTTTCAAGGTTCGAAAAAAATCAAGAAACCCAAGGTAAGACTCCCTCACCTGTGGTATAATAGTTCCTTATGATTTCCATGATTTTTAGCATGATGTATTGGGTGGTTTTTAGATTTGATGTTGAAAGGAAAGAAAATCAGGAATCCTAGGTTTATGGGTTTCGGCCACAAGGATTTTAAGGTCTATAATTATGCAAAAAATCTGTATAATGTTATTTAATATTCCCTTATGATGTTTAGAGGTTAAGTATAATTTTTGGGAATTTTTGGAGTACCCTAGGACACCCTAGGGTTTCGGCCAACATGAAAGAAACAAAATCAACACCCTAGAGACCCTATGGGTTTCGGCCACAATGTTCTAGGGTCCATAATGATGCTAAAAATCTTTATAATGTTATTTAATGTTCCCTTATGATGTTTAGAGGTTAAGTATAATTTTTGGGAATTTTTGGAGACCCTAGGATACCCTAGGGTTTCGGCCAACATGAAAGAACCAAACCAAGCACCCTAGAGACCCTATGGTTTCGGCCACTATGTATTAGGGTCCATGTGGACGTTAAAAATCTTGATAATATTGTTTAATGTATTCTTTTGAATTTTAGAGGTTAAATATAATTTTTGAGAATTTTTGGGGTACCCTAGGATACCCTAGGGTTTCGGCCAACCACAAGACCCCATGGGTAGGGTTGGGTCTAAAACCCCAAGTGTATGTCTTATGTATTATCATGATATAAGAGAGATGGAGGGTGATTATGTGAAGCTTTCACATGGCCTAGAGATCCTATAGGTTTCGTCCAAGTACCCTAATAGAGTGGAAAGTTAGGATTTATTTCAAGTAAGGGCTCCAATGGCCCTATGGTAAGGTATGGTTGGTATTCAACAATTGATTTGGGGTTTTATTGGAAATTTTTCCATGCCCCCATGGCCTTGAAGTTTCGGCCAAGATCAAGATTAGGGTTAAAGGATTAGGGTTGGCCTTAAGTACGGGATCAAATGGTTCCTATGGCCTAGTATGTATGTATGGGATGTTGGTTGGGAAGTTATGTGAAGTTTCATGGACCTAGGGTTCCTTGGGGACTTTCGGCCAAGGACATAACCTAGGGCTAGGGTTGGGTTAAACCTACAAAGATGCTTGTGTATGGGTTACCAAGAGGTATGTTTAAGTAAGATGGAAGAATCTCTATGTTAACCAAACCCTTAGTTTGTATGTCATGAATTATATGTTAGGTCATGGATGTTTATGAATGATATGCCATGTTTATGAATGATATGCCATGTTTATGAATGATATGCCATGTTTAAGAATAATATGCATGTATGCCATGTCTTATGAATGATATGCCATGCTCTATGAATGATGTGTACATATGCCATGTCTAAGAATGAAAATGATGAATGAAGTTTAAGTATGATGAATGAATGAAAGATGATGCTTATGTCTTTAAGGCATAAATATGCTAAACGGCACGGTCGATGGTCGACGGTACGACGGTCGTGAGGACCGGTAAATGGGCCGGTAGACGGGCCGGGCCGTAACAAGTTATGCTATGTTAAAGATGCCATGAATGTCTTATGAATGATGAAGCATGTAAAGTATTTTTACTTTATGAATGGGCTTGTACCGGACCGAAGTATGGGTCCAAGGGATGGGCACCTTAAGAACGCCCCGGTTCTGGACTACCGACTATGCTGTCCACGGTTCTGGCACTACCGAAGCTGTGCAACAGGGATGGGCACCTTAAGAACGCCTCGGTTCGGGGACTACCGACTATGCTGTCCTTACCCTAGTAGGTCGAGATTAGCTACCTCGTATTTACTTAGGGATGTGCGCATATGATGAATGAATGTGGTACAAGCCAGGGCCCAATGAATGTTATGATTATGTTTAAGAAATGAAAAGTATGATTTTAAACTAAGCATCCTTATGATATATATGCATTGCCCATGCATTCATTATGAAAAAGTATGTTTATGAAAAGTATGTGTATGAAAAGTATGATTTTAAACTAAGCATCCTTATGATATATGCACTTGCTCATGCATCCATCTATGCTATGCATTATGTTATGTAAAGTATGTTTATGAAAAGTATGATTATGAAAAGTATGTCTATGAAAAGTATGTTTATGCTAAGTTATGATGCCATGATTTTATATTCATGCTAGTTTATAATGCCATGATTTTATTTATGTTCATGCTAGTTTATAATGCCATGATTTTATTTATGTTCATGCTAGTTTAGATGCCATGATTTAATTAGGTTTATGATAAGTAGGATGCCATGATTTTATTTATGTTCATGTTATTCTAGGATGCCATGATGTAATTATGTTTATGCTAAGTTAGGATGCCATGATTTTATTTATGTCCATGCTAATTTATGAAGCCATGATTGGATTATGTTTGTGCTAAGTTAGGATACCATGATTTTATTTAGGTTCATGCTAAGAATGTTTATGAAGTTATGTTTATTATGGTTATGTCTATGCCAAGTATTATGCCATGCTGTGAATGTTTTAAGTTTATGTTTATGTCATGCTACGAATGTGATTGGGTTGATGATCATGCCATGTGCATGTATGCTAAGTGATCATGAAGGCTTATGCTCTAAGCAAAGCACTAAGAATGTTAATGTTTTATATGCATGTATGTTAAGTGATCATGAAGGATTATGTTCCAAGTAAAGCACTAAGTATGTTAATGTTCATGTGCTCATGATTAAGTGATGAATGATTTTAGTGAGTAGGAAAGAGTCTTACTAAGCCTGTGTGCTTATAGTCTTATTTTCCTTGTACCGCAGATCACGCAAGGGGACAGTAAGGAAGCAGCAGGAGGGCCTTAGAGCATGTGTGTGATAGTGACTTGGCCAAGAACCAAAATGTTTGTTCGTCTTATGAAAGAACTTTACCTTTACTATTAAGTGTTTGAGTGTGACTCTATGACATGATGCTAAGGATGACATGATGATAAGTATGATATGATACTAAGCATGACATGATGCTAAGAATGACATGATATGATGCTAAGTACAAAGCTAATATGCCAAGTTCCATGTTATAATGTTAGGAAGGGTAGTAAGTGCATGTAGGGGTAAGTTAAAGGTTTCCGCTGCATTATGATGTCTACATGCCTTAAGTATGTTAACGTAATGCCACTTTAGGAAAAAAAAAGCGGGCGTTACAATTGATCTCTTGGGCATGAAGCTTCAGCATGGGAGGGAGGAGCACCCTGGTGCTCGGCATGGAGCAAAGGAGAGGGAGGAGGGCTGCCGACGACGGCTTTCTTGGCTTGCGGCGCTAGTGGCTCCTTCTCCTTCTCCGATCTCTTCATCATTCTTCATCAGTCTCTCTTCCTCTGCGTGCGCAAGCAAGGAGTGGGGAGAAGAGGATTCTGGCGGTCGGAAAATAGAGGTTGTCTTCCTTTGATTGGCGACGGCGGTGAGGGAGAAGAAGATAGGGTTTCCGGTGGGTTTTTGGGAAGAAGAAGGAGTTCTCTCGGCTTCTTCTTCCCCTTCTTCATCTTCCTAGATTTCCTCTCAGAGCTGCCTCCTGGCTGACCGGACCTTGGAGCATGAGGTAGCCGGCGGCGTGAGGAGGGAGGAGAGAATGGCGGCTGGCCAAAACCCTAGCTAGAGTTTTTGTTGGCAAGGAAGAAGAGGATTGAAGACGGTGTTCTTGTAAAGCCTTGGTGATTCCGCATCTTGGCAGCTCGTCTCCCACACGACGTCCAGGAGGGGAGGGTTATAAGGTAGAAGACTGCGAGGTAAACGGCGAGGTATACCTCTCCCGAGCTCCGTTTGTTTCATATTACTTTCTTGCATTGATTATTATTTTCATTACATGTTGATAATTAATTATCGTAGATTAATTATTTGTTAATTAATTTGATAATTAATTTATGTCATGGACCTTGAAGATAAACACAAAAATCGATGATCCATTCGTCGTCTTTTTCGTGGTTAATTAAACCGGAAAGTTACAAGGCCTTATCCATGGTTTTGGCTAAGTTGTGACTTGGATTAATTAAACACGATGACGAGATAGTCATTTGGGAGACGGGTCTTTTCGGATTAAATTTTTAATGCGTAGACATAGATAGGTCTCTCATGTTCGACCCCGTGGTTGCTTGTGAAACTGCCAAGCCATACCCAACATTTCCAACTTACCGGGTCTATCGATTTAATAGAATAAATCTCGCATATTGGTAAATCAAAGAAATAAATATTAATAATATGTGCCCGTTATTATATCGGGATTTAGGGATTGTATGCCATAATAAATACGAGGTCTAATCCAATTATCAAGTCAGTACAAATTCGATGACCTCTGATTTTGGTCCTGCTCAATGCACACAAAGCACACTAGTGTAATTCTATGGTCAAGATAAACCACACCTAATTACACTACAACCATGCCGATGGTTTGTCCAAATCCATCTCGGTTGTGAGCCTCTTACTTATACTATGCAAGGGACTGATAACATGATCTTCCGTGTGTCACCACATACCATGTTACCTACAGTGCACAGTATTGGACTTTTATGCATATACTAATGTAAACATGCATCTAGTGTTGTTGTGATTCTCTTTTCAAAATGTAGATAATCATATATATATAAAGAACAAGTCTTTTAGTATACACATCTAATAGAAACATCAAGGTAAAAGTATCAGGACACTAGATAGATCGTAGTGATGGGTACCTCTTGGAAGTTTTAGGACTTACTTATCAAGGGTGGAGTAATCCCAAATTGACTGCACCCAGTTCGCCCCAACAGAAGGTAGGTAGAGGAAGGAAAAGGACTCTTATGGAATGGTTAGGAAATGATAGCTGCTCCAAGTTCCAGATTGTTCTGGGGATATGCTCTGGAAAGGCAGCGTCATACTTGATACCATCTAGGTAGTACTCTCTACTCCCGTAGAAGTGTGGCTGGGCAAAGCTAAGTCTAAGTATTTCAATTTGGGGTAGTTCAGCACATGTGCTGAAGGGGATATAATAAGATTGGAATCTCGTGCCTTGTTGTAGGCTATCCTAGAGAAGAAAGGTGTTTTCTAAGTCCTAAGGATCAGAGGTCTTCGTTGGACGAAATGTCTATCTTAGAAGAAGACTATGTGATGAACCAAAAGCCCATGAGTAGATTATTTTTGGGAATTAAGAGGGGATTCTGACTTAGTACCACTTACAAGAGGATAACACAAGTACTGCACCGCTGTCACAAAGATACAAGGTGGTCCTCGTCTAGTGGGAGGGTTTTAGTAACCTAAAGGATTTATGTTCTGGAGAGTCTTTGGACTTGTCCCTGCGACCATGAATCAAGATCCCTGGACCTATGATGAGGAACATCGCTTTGAAGAGATAATCAGTCATATTTTTCAAAGGACGATGAATTTGTGTATGTAAGAAATATGAGAAACGTAGTGAGTTTCTTGTATATACGTAGATAATATTTTGTTGATTAGGCAAAATAACAAAGTATTATCAGACGTAAGGGTATGGTGCATCCAAACAATTATATGAAGGACTTGAGGAGAAGCGGCACATCCATGGGCGATCAAAGTTCTAAGGGATCACTAGAGAAGATGTTGTGACTTATCCCAAGCTTCATAGTAGGCACTGTCTTACTCATTTTAGCTGAAACCTCAAGAGTTTTGTAACTTTTCAGCATGGGAGCTACTCTATCTAACGAGATGATGTTTAGACATCTAAAGTGAATAGACGGGTAAGGCAGTTCCTTTACATTAGGCTGATAGGAAGCCTTCATGCTATGCTAAAAGAGATCGGATATCTACTTTGCCATGGGCATGGTTAGCAGATATCAGAGTAACCCAGTGTAAGATGTGTATACTGAAAGACATGATTTCTTTATATGAGCATCCTCATTTTGAAAAGAGAATCACAATTACACTAGGTGTCTGTTCATATTAGTATATGCATGAAGTCCAATTACTTTGCATTGTAAGTAATATGGTGTGTGGTGTCACACGAAAGATCATGTTATGAGTTCCTTGCTTAGTATAAATAGAGGCTCACAATCGAGACGGAATTGGACAACCCACTGGATGGTTGTAGTGTAATTAGGTGTGGTTGGTCTTGACCATAGAATTACACTTGTGTGCTTTGAGTACATTGAGTAGGACCAAAACCCGAGGTTATCCAATTTGTACTGACTCGATAATTGGATAGAATCTCAGATTTTATTATAGAGTGTGATCCCTTAATCCCGATATAATAACGGGCATATATTATTTATTATTGTCTCTTTGATTTACCAATGGCGAGATCTATTCTGTTAGATCGATAGACCCGGTAAGTTGGGAGATAATATTAATAATATGATGTGTTGTTGATTATTGACAAAATCCATGTCCTGATGAGTCGGGTTGATGATGCCCCCTTGATGAGCTCGAAAGGTTCATCATGTTAAACCCTGCAGGTGGATTTGATCCAGCATGATGATAAGATCGAGTGGTACTAGTCAAGGACTCAGAGGTTAATTAATTTGAATTGTCGGTAATTTAAATTAATTAACGGGCATTCGAGATCTTAAACACGGGGGGATGGACGACTCGTAATAAGTGGAGCCCATATGTAAATATGGGGGTTGGTGAGGTAATTCAATGGGGATCCTTTAGTGGACTGGATCCTCATTAATGGACCGGGTTTGGATCCATTAGCAAGCCAAGATCCAACTCCTTCTCATGGTCCCTATCGTAGCCCTATATATACCCCATAGTGACATGAAATCAAAAAGTTAATCGATCTAGATGATTAATCCAAAGATACACAAGAAAACCCTTGACTATTCACTCCCCTCACTCTCTCCCTCTCACCCTCTCGGTTCATCGGCGCCGAAGAGAAGAAATCCTCCCCAGGCAGTGCGGCACAAATAGAAACAACAAAAGTTGTTTCTTTTCTTCCTCCACGCGTGAATCTGCATGCTTTTTTTTTTCATCTCCATCCAGACCGACGGAAAACAGAAGCAGCCGTTTTCTATTTTCTCCACACGTGAGGCACAACCGTGCATGCAAACGGGTGCAAGCAGCGACCCATTCTGCCGAAGCCGACGTTAGCTTGGCTGGGAGAGGACGCAACCTGCTCGGCTGCATTTTCTTCTCCACGTACGCACGGGCTATGCATGAAAACGGGATGCAAGAAGCGACCTGTTTTGCTCATGCCATCGTTTGCTGTTGGCTGAGAGAGAACTCAATATGTTCTCGGTCTTGGCTGAAGGAAGCGAACGGGAGGCATGGTTGCGCACCTCACAGCCGGCGTTTGCTGTTGGCTGAGGAGAAAACAAATTGCTTTGTGCAATTTGTTTCTTGGCCGAAGGAAGCAAATGGGTTGAACGAAAGGGAAATAGCGTTTGCTGTTGGATGAGAAGAAAACAAATTGCTTTGTGCAATTTGTTTCTTGGCCCAAGGAAGCAAACAGGTTGGTTGAGGGAAACGTCGTTTGTTGTTGGCTGAGGTAAAATCAATTTGCTTCATGCAAATTGGTTCTTGGCTGAAGGAAACAAATCGGATGGAAGAGGGAGAACACAACTTGTTGGTTGGCGGAGGTGAGAATTAGTAGGGTTTTGTGTTTGGATTATTTTCATTGCAGTTGTCGGCGGCATCCCTTTTGTTAGGGATTCGTTGGCGCAAGGAGAAGAGATCGACTTGGTGACCACGGTTCTTGATAGATCGTCGCCTACATAATGTCCAAGAAGGGGGGCATATGGTAGAAGATCGTAAGGTAATGGAAGGTATAATTCTTCCTGAGCTCCTTTGTTTATTTTGTGTCTTATTTATTGCCTCGTCATTTTATGTTAATTATTTAATTATTTTGATTTTGTATCATAGCCAATAATTAAATAATTGGACCCCGACCATAAACACAAAAGTCGGCGATCCACTAGTCACCTTTTTCGCCGTCGAATGGTCAAGCAAATTACAAAGTCGATTTTTGTAATTGGCTGAGTTATAATTTGGATCGTTCGATACGGCACGAGATGGTCGTAGGGAGACGGGTCTCCATTCGGATTAATTTTTTAATCCGTAGGCATGGAGAGGTCTCTCGGATTAACCGAGTATTCGCTTAGGAAATCCGCCAAGCCATACCCAACAACTGGTATCAAAGCTGGGCTTTACGACTTTGTGTGTTTAAGGATTGGTTAATTTTTACATTTTCATACATTTTATTTTGCTGAATGATGTGTGGATGTGCGTAGGCTAACTTTGTGTTGCAGGCATGAGATTCTAACTTGTCATGACCAAATAATGGTTGTATGAATGGTTGTGCAAATTTAATATAATTAATTAATCCTCGGGGTTGACGAGGCTAGGTATTTAATTTTTGTAATTAAATATGACACATTTTTAGCCGAGCTATTTATTTTACTTTCAATCTAGTTTTCATGTACACTCCTTTGTGGAGTATAGGATCGATGATGTAAATAATTAGCTAGTCAATTTCGGCTCGGAGATCCCTCAAGGTAGCTTGCGCAGATGGAAGGGAAGAGCGGGCGAAGTGACGACACGACTAGAGGCGTATTAGAGACCAAGGGCCAAGAAAGTTGGAAAATCTAGGATTTTCTGTATTTTTCATATGTTGGTTATGTGTTTGTTGTGTGGATGTGCTTGTTAAAATTCCTTATAATAAATTACTAAGTGGGAGAGGGACCCTAAGGGTCCCACGGTTTCCATTACAATTCGATAAGTGATGCGAACAAGTCTGCGCGTCGGCTCTGAGTGTCTTCCTCCCCATAGGATGGACTTGTTCTGCGGATCACTGGGTCAAAAAAGACTATAGAAAATTGTTAAAGAGCGTGTGTACTTCCCCATCGGAAGACACATAATCAGAAATAATTTTCTTAGTGTCGTGTAAAGGTGAACACTTAGATGTGAATAATAGTATCCTCCCCATCGAAGTCACTGCTATTATTTTGCAGAGCCGAAGTGAACCAACTATTGATCTTACTTGTCAAAAAGTTAGGTTGACAAGATAGTAAGATTGATGGGTAAAACCTCCTCTTCGAATGCAGGGATTCGTATACGTCCACACCATCGTGGCATGCGAATTTCTCGGTGTATAGGGGTGTTGGTGTTGGGACCGGGTGCATGTCGACAAGGATACGGGTTCGTAAAATTTTAAATTTTTACGTGCAGCGGAAGAATTAGCATAAAATAATTCCTTAAATTATTTCAACCACGTATCTAGCATGCAACCTTATGGTGTGTGGGCATAATCATAAATTAAAACTTTGCGGAAAAAGTAAACTAATTTACTAAGTACCTCGCGTAACTCGAAGTAAGGGACGAGATCCAACCGTAGCGTCCCTTGGAAGCTTCGCCTCTATTCGCGTCCACGCCGAGTTCTCTTCGGGATGACTTCGCAAAGTCACGAGTTTTGTGCCGACGAGAACTACTAGATTCTCTAAAGGAACAACTATAAGATCAAGAGAAAAGATAGGAAACTAACCACCAAAGTAACGGAATCAAAATTTCGGGAAGAGAGGAGTTGTGATCCGCTTCTTCTTCTACTTCGTTGGCTTCTCCTTCTTCTTGTTGACTCACGGCAACCTCAAGGGAGGTTGAGGTTGCGCCCGCTTGCACCGGCTAGCTTGGAAGATGGGCGCCGGCCCTAGCTTGGGAGAAGGGAAGAAGAGAATAGAGAGAGAGAGAGAGAGAGAGCTTCTAATCTCTTGATTACTCGATTGGAATTAAGGGCTTCCTTTGGTTCCTTTATATAGTAGCATCTCCCTTGCCAAGTCTCCCTCTTAAGAATTAACGGAATTAGTTATCATAAGAAATTTATCCTATAAATTCTCTTATGAATCATTCCGTTTAAACCAAGTTTTATTATAACTAACTTTATAATAAAACTAATTAATCTCTCCTTTTATTATGGAATAAATTTTATAAGAAATTTATAAACTTTCTTATTATGGAAAAATCAATTCATAATTGATTTTATAAAATTAAAATAAACCATTCCATGGATCATTTTAATTTCCATAAAAAGAATAAATTTCTATAAATTTATTTATATAAATTTCTTTACACAAATTTATTTATCCATAATTTATAAAATAAATCGCACTAGATTTATTTTATTAATTAAACCAATTAAATTGGTTTCTTCCCCTTCTTGTGGCCGGCCAACCCAAGGGGTTTGGCACCCTCTTTGGCCGGCCAAACCAAGCCGAACCGATCGCGAATTAAACTCATTTAATTTGCCCAATAAGCCTTCAAAAGACTTAGCCATTTTTAGCTTCCATTGCGCCTCTGATAAATTCAGATTCGACTTATTTCTCTTGATCGGAAAATCCAATTTTCAACTCATTTTAAATCCCTCAGATTACTCGTAGTGCGTGTGACTAAATAGGCTTTCGATTTATGTTGGCCGTCTATAATCAACAAATTATAGAACGATCATGAGTGGCACCTAGTAGTACATCATGACCCCCAATTAATCGAAAGATCAACGGTTGACCTCAGAAGTAATTTTGAAACCCTTCAGCAGCTCTAATAAATCGTGCCCCATTCCCTTCACCATCTTATACCCACTTGGTTCAGGACATGGTCTGTTTGTGTCAGTCACCATTAGACTGACTACGTCACACCTAGCCCAAGTAGTGTTTTTCTCGTCCTTTGGATTTCTAATTACTCTCATGTATTTTAGAGACTCGCACTCTAAACATGATATGCTCTGGCCAGAGGCTTTGAGTAACAATCCGACGATAGGCCTGGGTATACATCTCCTCGCAAGGAGTGGTGAATCCTTTGTAGGTTGTTCAAACATCTTCGGGCACTTCGGCTTATACCCAATCATCCTGGGTCCACACCTCCTTGGAGATGCTTGCTTAAGATGTTAAAGTATAAGTCTCCATGACCAAGATGACTTGAACACCGCAAGTCAAAGGAACATCGCACTTAAGCCGCAGTAAGAACTTCATTGACATTTCTATATATAGATTCCATATGAAGTTTTACAGCCAGTCACTCCAATGAGCTAGTTCCCTTAACTAGCATCCATGTTTATCTCCGGACATCCCAATGTCACCAGCTAGTGAGAATCAGCTGATTAGAGAATAACCCATGCTAGTCTCAACAGAATTGATAGTGTCCGTATTTATCAATTCATCGACTTGGGATATTTTCAATACTTCACATTTGCACATTTAGAGATAATCACTAGTTGTGATCCCATCACAAATTCTCTTATGCTGTGAGTTGTATTGCGGACATTCAGTAGATGAGTTTAAGATCCCAATCAAATACAGAAGCATGTATACTCAAATAGTGAATTATCATTTATTAAAATAAATGTTTTACAATCATAAGGCGATTGTCTTAGGACACTTCTCTCATATCACTAACAGTTGGTTGATTTCAAAAATTTATTATTTTGAGGAATCAATTTATTTTCGATTTCTAAAGTAGTGTGTGTTGTGATTCTTAGGATTTTTAAAATAGCTTTTAACCCACTAACGATCATACTTAAGGAAAATAAACTTACTAGCCACAATTACATAGACTGGAAAAGAAACCTAGACGTTGTCCTGACTGCTGAAGAGTGCAAATATGTGTTCTTTGAGGTATGTCCTGAAGATGATGGCCCGCCTCAATGAGATTGAGGTTCTTGGAGGACAAATCGACGGGGAAACCCAAGTCGATATAATACTCCAATGTTTGCCTAGGAGTATTAAGTAGTTCCGGCTCAACTATAACATGAATAAACATGAGTATACGTTGGGGGAACTCCTGGGGGAACTCCAGGTGGCAGAGGGGTTGTTTCGTCAGAGTTCGTAAGCCTTAGTGACCCAAAGGGTTTCTACTTCTATACCGAAAGACAGGAAGAAGAAGAAACAAGGTGAGTCCAAGAAGGCAGCAGAATCGTAGGGACCTCAGGCTGGTGTGAAGAAGCCGAAAGGCAAGTGCTTCGCGAGCCAGCAGACTGAACATTGGAAGAAAACTGTCCTCGTCATCAAGAGATAGGTATATCTTTTTCTTTTGTCGTTGTAACATGTTTAATGGAGTTATCTACCGTTACCTGGTGGGTAGATACGGATGCCAATAAGCATGTCTGCAATTCTTTGCAAGGGTTCCAGGAAGCCCAACGACTAGCTAAGGAAGAGATTACTGTCTATAAAGGATATGCTACGGAGGTAGCTAGTATTGCAGTGGGAGTTATTTATTTATCTTTAGAAGATAAAGTTTTGGTTTTAAGATTGCTTTTATGTAGCTAATTTTAGAAAGAACTCTGGTTCAGTTTCTGAAATAATGGATATTCTATTGTCTTTTGTTAAGAAAAGTGGAATAGAAAGATTATCTATTTAGCAACATGGATAAGCAATTTAAGCAATTAAAACCAAAGTCTCCCATGATGCAAATAGTAGCTAATAGCTCATCATCTAACCTAAGTAAGAGAAAGGCTCCTTCCGAGATGAACCAAACATACCTTTAGCATCTATGGCTTGGTCTTATTAACCTTAGTAGGATTCAAAGGTCGATAGCCGATGGACCCTCGGGTTCATTGGTGGTGGGAAACTTCTCAACCTTTGAATCTTACTTGAAAGGTAAGATGACTTAGAGGTCTTTCAAGGCTGAGGGGTATAGAGCCAAAGATATATTAGAATCTGTTCATTCTTATTTGTAAGGTCCTATTCCTATCCAGGATAGAGGTAGCTTTGAACACTTCGTGAGACGAATATTCAAAGTTATGGATACGTTTACTTGATGGCCGCAAGTCTATATCTTTGATTAGTTCAAAGAATTCAAGATTGTTGTGGAGTAACATCAAGGTAAAAGTATTAAGACACTATGATCAGATCGTAGTGATGGGTACCTCTTGATAGAATTAGGACTTACTTATCAGAAGTTGGGATTTAATCCCAAATTGACTGCACCCAGTTCGCCCCAACAGAATGGTGCAGTAGAGCGAAGGAAAAGGGCACTTATGGGGATGGTTAGGACAATGATCAGCTGCTCCAAGTTTCCAGATTCGTTCTGGGGATATGCTCTGGAAAAGGCAGCGTGCATACTTGATACCATCTAGGTTAGTACCTTCTACTCCCGTAGAAATGTGGGCTGGGCAAAAGCTAAGTCTAAGACATATTTGGACATGGGATAGCTCAGCACATGTGCTAAGAGGGGATATTGATAAGATTGGAATCTCGTGCTCTTGTTTGTAGGCTATCCTAGAGGAACGAAAGGTGGTTCTAAGTCCTAAGGATCAGAGGGTAATCATTGGGACGAATACCAGATTCTTAGAAGAAGACTATGTGATGAACCATAAGCCCATGAGTAGACTAGTTCTTGAAGAATTAAGAGGGGATGTTCTGACCTTAGTACCAACTGTACAAGAGGATACACCACAAGTCACTGCACCGCATGTCACACAAGATACATAGGTGGTGCCTCGTCGTAGTGGGAGGGTTGTTAGTCAACCTGAAGGATTTATGTTCTTGGGAGAGTCTTTGGACTTGGTCCCTGACGACCATGAATCAAGATTCCTAGACCTATGACGAGGAACATCCGCTTTGAAGAGATAATCTAGTCAATTTTTTCAAAGGACGGATGATATTTGTGTATGTAAGAATTGAGATAGAAACGTAGTAGTGTTCTTGTACTATACGTAGATAATATTTTGTTAGTAGGCAAGAATGACAAAGTATTATCAGACGTAAGGGTATGGTCATCCAAACAATTGATATGAAGGACTTAGGAGAAGCAGGTCACATCCATGGCGATCAAAGTTCTAAGGGATCACCAGAGAAGAATGTTGTACTTATCCCAAGCTTCATACAGTGACACTGTCTTAACTCATTTTAGCATAGAAACCTCCAAGAAAAGTTTTGAACTTTTCAACTGTGGAGCTACTCTATCTAAGGAGATATGTTTAGATTATCAAAGGAGATAGAACAGGTAATGGCAGTTCCTTTACCATCGGCTATAGGAAGCTTCATGTATGCTAAAAATGAGACCGGATATCTGCATTGCCATGAGCATGGTTAGCAGATATCAGAGTAACCCAGGTCAAGGAAATTGGATTGCGGTAAAAGCTAATATTAGTACCTGAGAAGGACTAAGGATTATAATCTGGTTTACCGGGCAGACCAATTCCCTATGGGTTATACGGATACAGACTTTAAGTCGGATAGAGGCAAACATAAGTATTTCTCAGGATTTTGTGTTTACTTTAGGAGGTGGAACCATAGGTTAGAGGAGTGTTGCGCAGCGGCTGCGTGACAGACTCCACCATGGAAGCTGAGTAATGTGGCAGCCTCTGAGGCATCCTAAGGAAGCTACATGGTTCAGAAACCTCAAGATGGACTTTGATGTGATTTCTGGATTGCTCAAAGTTATCACATTTCGTTGTAATAAACAAATGGTGCAGTTACAAACTCGAAGAAATCACGAGCCCATAAGGCAAGTAAACACATAGAGCGTATGTACCACCCAGTAGAGGAAAAGCTGTTGTTGCCTAGATTACATCAAAGGATAACCTGGGAGATCTTTTCACTGAGGCCTTGATAGCGAGAGCATTAGGCATGTGGATGATCAGGGAGTCAGATGTATGACATTTTGAAAAGTGCAAAGTCTTTAAGTATAAGTTGGAGATTGTAAGATGTGTATACTGAAATACATGATTTCTTTATATAAGCATCCTCATTTTGAAAAGAGAATCACAACTACACTAGGTGTCTGTTCATATTAGTACATGCATGAAGTCCAATTACATTGCATTGTAGGTAACATGGTGTGTGGTATCACACGAAAGATCATGTTATGAGTTCCTTGCTTAGTATAAATAGAGGCTCACAATCGAGAGGGAATTGGACAACCCATCGGGATGGTTGTAGTATAATTAGGTGTGGTTGATCTTGACCATTGAATTACACTAGTGTGCCTTGAGTACATTGAGTAGGACTGAAACCCGAGGTTATCCAATTTGTACTGACTCGATAATGTTGGAGCAATCGGCCCTAAGATGGTCCGGAGTGACCATAGGTTTTGATGTTTGGGCAAAGGGTTTAAGTTAAGTTTACCCTTGTTTACTTATATGTGTATGTTGAGTGTGCAGGTTGTACAGGTTACACATATGGACTTGATTAGACGGCCTTGGTACGGTGAAAGATAGCATGGAGGCAAGCTGGAGGCTTGCATGCGCATCCGAGGGACCATGGTGAGCAAGGACGATGAGCTGATGGGCACGAACTTCGAGGCATGCGTGAAGGATGGCATGGATGCAAGCTGGAGGCTTGCGTGCATCCGAGGGATGGGAGCCGAAGATGAAGAGGGCGCGAAGGCAACAGTCGAGGCTGCGGAGGAGGAGTCAGTCAAGTCGTGAGGGTATGATTGCAGTGTGATTGTACTCGAGAAATCCTAGGGTTTGAGTGCGGAATGAAATGTACTCAGGATGGGTAACCTTAGGTGGGTGATAGACCAGTCGACTGACCTGGGGGCAGTCGCTGGTAGGTGGCTGGTGAGCTGGCAAATTCGAACGTTGGGGGTGTCAACGGACGAATTTGGCTGGGGCAGTCGACTGGTAGCGAGGAATCAACCCCGAGTCCTATTTAAAGAGGACTTCGTGGTGGCTGAGTTTCTTGACGAAACATGTCTTGGTTAAAGGAAACTTGGTAGTCTTTGGGCTTAAGGTTGTCAAAGGTGTTGTGGTGAGGTTTCTCCACCCACAAGGAGCGACGAGAGCTAGCCGAAGGCTATCCGGGGAGTGATCTACCGACGGATTCTTGGATTAGTCACCCGGCCGGGGTGGATACTGTTGGGACCGGGTGCATGTTGACAAGGATACGGGTTCGTAAAATTTTAAATTTTTACGTGCAGCGGAAGAATTAGCATAAAATAATTTCTCAAATTATTTTAACCACGTATCTAGCATGCAACCTTATGATGTGTGGACATGATCATAAATTAAAACTTTGCGGAAAAGTAAACTAATTTACTTAGTACCTCGCGTAACTCGAAGTAAGGGACGAGATCCAACCGTAGCGTCCCTTGGAAGCTCCGCCTCTATTCGCGTCCACGCCGAGTTCTCTTCGGGATGACTTCGCGAAGTCACGAGTTTTGTGCCGACGAGAACTACTAGATTCTCTAAAGGCACAACTAGAAGATCAAGAAAGAAGAAAGGAAACTAACCACCAAGAATCGGAATCTATATTCCGGGAAGGAGGGAGAAACGATTCGCTTCTTCTTCTTCTTCTTCTTCTTCTCCTTCTTGATGGAAGCTTGCGCCGGCCCTAGGAGGAAGAAGCTCCGGCCCTAGGTGGAAGAAGCGCCGGCCCTAGGTGGAGGAGGCGCCGGCCCTAAGGGGGAATGTGGGCGCCGGCCCTAAGGGGAAGGGAGAAGAGAATAAGAGAGAGAGAGAGAGAGAGCTACTAATCTCTTGATTACTCAATTAGAATTAAGGGCTTGCCTTTGGTTCCATTATATAGTAGCATCTCCCTCGCCAAGTCTCCCTCTTAATGGAATTTTCATAACAAATTTATCCTATAAATTCTCTTATGAATTATTCCGTTTAAACCAAGTTTTATTATAACTAACTTTATAATAAAACAAATACTTCTTCTCCTTTTATTATGGAATAAATTTTATAAGAAATTTATAAACTTTCTTATTATGGAAAAATCAATTCATAATTGATTTTATAAAATTAAAATAAACCATTTCATGGATCATTTTAATTTCCATAAAAGAATAAATTTCTATAAATTTATTTATATAAATTTCTTTACACAAATTTATTTATCCATAATTTATAAAACAAATTGCGCTAGATTTATTTTATTAATTAAATCAAATGAATTGGTTTTATCCCCCTTTAATGGCCGGCCAAACCAAAGAGGGTTTGCACCCTCTTTGGCCGGCCAAACCAAGCCGAACCAACGCGAATTAAACTTATTTAATTCGCCCAAAAAGCCTTCAAAAGACTTAGCCATTTTAAGCTTCCGTTGCGCCTCTGATTAACTCAGATTCGACTTATTTCTCTTGATCGGAAAATTCAATTTTCAACTCGTTTTAAATCCCTCGGATTACTCGTAGTGCGTGTGACTAAATAGACTTTCGATTTATGTTGGCCGTCTATAATCAACTAATTATAGAACGATCATGAGTGGCACCTAGTAGTACATCATGACCCCCAATTAATCGAAAGATCAACGGTTTGACCTCAGAAGTAATTCTGAAACCCTTCAGCAGCTCTAATAAATCGTGCCCCATTCCCTTCACCATCTTATATCCACTTGGTTCAGGACATGGTCTGTTTGTGTCAGTCCCCACTAGACTGACTACGTCACACCTAGCCCAAGTAGTGTCTTTCTCGTCCTTTGGATTTCTATTTACTCTCATGTATTTTAGAGACTCGCACTCTAATCATGATATGCTCTGGCCAGAGGCTTTGAGTAACAATCCGACGATAGGCCTGGGTATACATCTCCTCGCAAGGAGTGGTGAATCCTTTGTAGGCTGTTCAAACATCTTCGGGCACTTCGGCTTATACCCAATCATCCTGGGTCCACACCTCCTTGGAATTCTTGCTTAAGATGTTAAAGTATAAGTCTCCATGACCAAGATGACTTGAACATCGCAAGTCAAAGGAACATCGCACTTAAGCTGCAGTAAGAACTTCATTGACATATCTATATAGATAACCATATGAAGTCTTTCAGCTAGTCACTCCAATGAACTAGTTCCCTTAACTAGCATCCATGTTTATCTCTGGACATCCCAATGTCACCAGCCAGTGAGAATCAGCTGATTAGAGAATAACCCATGCTAGTCTCAACAGAATTGATAGTGTCCGTATTTATCAATTCATCGACTAGGGATATTTTCAATACTTCACATTTGCACAATTAGAGATAATCACTAGTTGTGATCCCATCATAAATTCTCTTATGCTGTGAGTTGTATTGCGAACATTCAGTAGATGAGTTTAAGATCCTAATCAAATACAGAAGCATGTATACTCAAATAGTGAATTATCATTTATTAAAATAAATGTTTACAATCATAAGGCGATTGCCTTAGGACACTTCTCTCATATCACTAACAAACTCCCACTTGGCCTAATGCCAATCGCTACGGTATCCAATACCACAGGCTCTAACATGACCCTCATACTTGCTCTGAGGCAAGGCCTTAGTTAAAGGATCCGCTAAATTCCTTTCAGTGGGAATTTTCTCAATTTGTATATCATTCCTACTTATAATCTCTCTGATCAGATGATAGCGGCGAAGCACTTGTTTGGATCGCTGATGAGACCTTGGTTCCTTTGCTTGTGCAATAGCTCCATTGTTGTCACAGTAAACCGGCACTGCTTCATACCGGCACTGCTTCATCAATGGTTGGAACCACGCCAAGTTCGGAGACGAACTTCTTGATCCAGACTACTTCCTTTGCTGCTTCCGAAGCTGCGATATATTCCGCTTCCGTGGTAGAATCCACTACGGTGTCTTGTTTGGAACTTTTCCAATTTATTGCGCCTCCATTCAAAGTAAATACATATCCAGACTGAGATTTGGAGTCATCCTTATCTGTCTGAAAACTGGCATCTGTATACCCACGTATTACTATATCTCCTTCTCCATATATTAGGAACACATCCTTAGTTCTTCTTAAGTACTTAAGGATTGTCTTAACAGCCGCCCAATGATCCATTCCTGGATCCGACTGGTATCTGCTTGTGACGCTCAAAGCATATGATACATCGGGCCTTGTACATAACATAGCATACATGATAGATCCTATCGCGGATGCATAAGGAATCTTATTCATGCAAATCCTCTCGTCTTCTGTGCGCGGACACATAGACTTTGAAAGGTTGATCCCATGCCTGATGGGAAGGTAACCTTTCTTGGATTCTGACATACTAAACCTTTTTAGCACTCGGTCTATATATGTAGACTGCGAAAGACCAAGCAACCGTTTTGATCTATCTCTATAGATTCTGATCCCAAGGATATAGGTTGCTTCTCCCAGGTCTTTCATGAAGAAAGTTTTGGACAACCAAATTTTAACTGTCTGTAAAACTGATATATCGTTTCCTATAAGTAAGATGTCATCGACATATAATACTAGGAATACGACTGCACTGCCACTAACCTTTTTGTACACACAAGGTTCGTCAGGATTTTGTGAGAAATCAAACTCTTTGATTGTCTCATCAAAACGGATGTTCCAGCTCCTGGATGCTTGCTTCAGTCCATATATGGATCGTCGAAGCTTGCATACTTTGGTTTTATCAACCGATGTGAAACCTTCAGGTTGTATCATTTATATATCCTCAAGCAGGTTTCCGTTAAGGAAAGTTGTTTTCACATCCATTTGTCATATCTCATAATCATAATGAGCTGCTATGGCTAGGAGCATCCGAATGGATTTAAGCATAGCTACTGGCGAATAGGTTTCGTCATAATCAATTCCTTGCTTCTGACGATATCCTTTTGCCACTAATCTAGCCTTAAAGGTGACAACATTACCTTCCATGTCGGTTTTCTTCTTGAAAACCCACTGGCACCCTATGGTCTTAATCCCTTCAGGTGGGTTAACCAAGTCCCACACTTGGTTTTTGTACATGGAATCCATTTCCGACTTCATGGCCTCAAGCCATTTGTCCCTTTTTGAACTTTTCAGAACATCTTCATAACTGATAGGTTCGTCATCGCTTATGAGTAACACGTCGTTCGATTCACTTATGAGAAGTCCGTATCTCTCTGGAATATTGCATGTCCTATCAGATCTACGAAGAGGTGGTGTAGTTTTAGGTTCAACTGATAGCTCATCATTATGAGTTATTGGTTGTGGGTCTAGACTAGGTGTCTCTATAATGTCTATTGGAGTTTCTTGAACTTTATCAAGTTCAATGCCACTCCCACTATTTTCTTGTAAAAGAAATTCTTTTTCTAGAAATACAGCATGCCTTGAAACAAACACCTTTTGTTCCAAGGGATGATAGAATTGGTAACCCCTCGTTTCCTTAGGGTATCCAATAAATAGACATTTATCAGACTTAGCATCCAATTTGTCTGATACAATCCGCTTCACATAAGCAGGACAACCCCATATCTTAAGGTGAGTTAAGTGAGGTTTCTTACTATTCCACGTCTCATATGGAGTAGTTGAGACTACCTTGGTCTGGACTCTGTTTAGCAAGTAAACAGCTGTCTTAAGTGCATAGCCCCAAAAGGATTTTGGAAGAGTTGCATGATTCATCATAGACCTAACCATGTCCATCAAGGTTCAGTTGCGCCTCTCAGATACACCATTATGCTGTGGTGTATATGGCGGAGTCCATTGGGACAATATCCCATTGTCCCTAAGATAATCTTGAAACTCTTGACTTAAGTATTCACCACCTCGATCGGATCGAAGTATCTTAATACTTTTGCCAAGCTGTTTCTCTACTTCATTTCTGAACTCTTTGAATTTCTCAAAGGCTTCAGATTTGTGTTTCATCAATAACACATACCCGAATCGTGAGTGATCATCGATAAAGGTGATGAAGTAGCTATAGCCTCCTTATGCAAGAGTTGACATTGGTCCACATACATCAGTATGTATTAGTCCAAGCAATTCTTCCACTGGATTACCTTTTCCAGAAAAGGGTAATTTGGTCATCTTGCCTTTTAAGCATGATTCACATGTATCAAATGAATCGTGTTCAAATGATTCCAGAATTCCACATCGGTGTAATTCGGTCATGCGTTTCTTACTTACATGGCCAAGTCGGCAATGCCAAGTGTAGGAGTCTATTCGATTATCTATTCGAGCACGTTTGTTGCTAACTTCGATATTAAAAACGTCACTGGATAAATCTAACGTGTAGATACCATTGCATAAAGTTCCATTCCCATAAAGAACGCCATTTAAAGTTATGTAACAACAATTGTTACTAAAAGTTAAATGATAACCCTTTTCATTCAAACATGAAATAGATACAATGTTCTTTATTAACGAAGGAACAAAATAACAATTATCCAATTCTAAGACACGTCCAGTGGGGAGCTTTATCAAATATGTTCCGATGGCAACAGCAGCAATCTTTGCTCCATTTCCAACTCGCAAATCCGCTTCTCCCTTGACGAGTCTTCTTCTATTCCTTAGCCCCTGTATGTCATTACATATATGTGAGCTACACCCAGTATCAAGTACCCAGGTATTAGAGGAAATAGAGTGACATTCAATAACGAAGATACCTGAAGAGGATGGGGCATCGGATGCCTTATTCTTCAAGGACTCAAGATAAACCTTGCAGTTTCTTCGCCAGTGACCCTCCTTGCCACAATGATGGCAAGTTCCTTTTGGTTTCTTTTCAGTCTTTTTGGCCTTTTTCTTCTTCCCTTTATTCTATTCTTTGGCCTTCCTCTTAGAACCTTTCTTCGAGGAACCAACTAACAGTACCGCCTTTTGATCCGGCTTTACAAAAGGCTCTACAGTTTTCAGCAGGTTGAGCAACTGATGCAGGAGGGGATCCAAAATAATATTCAAATTTATATATTTAGGGGGGTTTTAAATTGGTTATATATTTTTATTTAGTTTGTTCCTAAATCTTAGGAAACCAAGTCTTGATGGGTTTTTTAATTGGTTATATATTTTTTTGTTTAGTTTGTTCCTAAATTTTAGGAAACAAATTTTGTTGGTTAAATTTGTTCCTAAATTTTAGGAGAATAAGTCTGGTTTGTTTAGAGTTTTTTTAGGGATATGAGTGCTATATAAACTCGTGCTTAGATGATGTTTAGGACAAGTTGTTTAGATATTGAATCAATTTGCTTCGCTTAAGCCACGTTACGGCTATATCTCTATCTTTCTTTTCTCGCTCTTATTTTTCTCAATAACGTTTAAGCCCAGTTTTGGCTACTCCTTATCTCATTATTACTTTCTTCTCATAAATTCCTCTAAAACTTCTCGCCCCAGAATAATCTATATTCTGCCCGGCGTCAGTTGGTATCAGAGCTTATTAAGATCCAATGGAGGGTCATCGTGGACGTGGTCGTGGTCGCAACAGGCAGGTTCCGACTGAGGAAGCCCAGCACCGTGATCGCAGTATCCAAGATATAATGATGATTGAGGATTTACAGAAGCAAGTTGCGGAATTAACCCAGCGTTTGGCAGCGCGGGATCTTGAAGATCATGAAATCTCTGACGGTAACTCTGAGTCTCCTTTCGAGAACCCGTATCATCGTCGTGCTACATATCGGAAACACCATGGTCGAGAGGAACGATTTGGGGACTTTGGTTTCCGAGTGGATCTTCCTGATTTTTTTGGCACATTACAAGCAGAAGGCTTCGTTGATTGGATCAACGAAGTAGAGAGGATTTTTGAATATAAAGAAGTACCTGATCACATCAAAGTAAAGTTGGTCGTTATCAAGTTAAAAGGTCGAGCTTCAGCATGGTGGGAGCAACTTCGACGATCACGGGAGAGACAAGGTAAATCCAAAATCACTGATTGGGAAAAAATGAAGAAACTAATGAGAACACAATTTCTTCCCTTCGGCTACACTCAAACATTGTATCAACGACTCCATACCTTGAGGCAAGGAGCTAGAACCGTTGACGACTACACAGAGGAATTCTATCAACTTATTACTCGGAATGATTTATCCGAGACCGAGGAGAAGATGGTAGCGCGATATTTAGGGGGATTACGTCAATCCTTACAAGACACCCTGAGCCTTCACTCACTCTAGACTATTTCGGAGGCCTATCAGCGAGCCTTGACAGTTGCAAAACAACTAAACCGAAGACCGACGACTAGGAGCGATCAAAACAATCAAGTTGTTCACCCTCAAGAGCCTCACCCTTCTCAGCAGCCACCACAAGGTAACCCTAAGACCACTATCAAGTGTTTTCGATGTGGTGAACAGGGGCATCGAGCTTCGGAGTGTAAATGATCCCCAGATAAAAAAAAACAAGACTCTGCTAGTTGAGGAAGACATAGAGGATGAACTCGAACAGATTGATGAGCTGATTTATGATGACTATATTGATGACGAGGTTCTTTATGGTGATGGTCATGAGACTCTGGTCATACGCAAGAGCCTACTGATCCCTAAGGAAGAATCTGAAGATGATTGGCTGAGAACCAACATTTTTCACACGACGTGCACGGTTGCAGACAAAGTTTGCAAGATGATCATTGATAGTGGAAGCTGTGAGAATATTGTATCCGAAGAAGCTGTTCAAAAGCTACAGTTGAAGATAGATCGTCATCCAAAACCTTACAAGTTATCATGGCTAAGTAAAGGAAGTCAGGTAACCGTAGATAGGAGGTGTCTTTTATCTTTTTCTATTGGCAGCAAGTATTATGATCGAACATGGTGTGATGTTGTGTCAATGGACGCATGTCACGTATTGTTGGGACGACCGTGGCAATATGATCGCAGCGTCATTCATGATGGGCGGAAGAACACATACACCCTCAGCATCAAAGGGAGGAACATAGTATTGGCTCCCTGACGAGAAGGAACCCCTTCAAATTTGGTAACCAATAATTCTATACTACTTTCTATGTCCAGACTTTTGAATGAGATGAAGCACAGAGATGTAGTCTATGCTTTGCTTCCTTTCAAAAGCAATGTAATAGACCCAGACTCAGATCTACCAACTGAAGTGCAACAACTATTATCGACTTCGTTGAGTTGATGGTCGAAGGCCTTCCTCCAGGACTGTCCCATGCCCCCAGCACATTCATGAGATTCATGCATCAAGTCTTGCGGCCTTTCCTGGGAAGATTCGTAGTTGTATACTTTGACGACATCCTTATTTATAGTCCGACGAGGGTTTTACACCTTGATCACCTCCGAACTGTTTTTGAGAAGCTAAAGGCAGAATCCTTGTTCGTCAACAAAAGGAAGTGTTCTTTTTTCACGACTACAGTTTCTTTTCTTGGATTTATAGTTTCTACTGAGGGTCTCCGTGCAGATCCATCAAAGATAGAGGTAATCTTAGAGTGGCCACAGCCAAAAATCATTCATGACGTCCGAAGTTTCCATGGATTGGCCTCTTTCTATCGTCGGTTCATTCAGAACTTTAGTACCTTAATTGCTCCTATCACTGAGTGCCTCAAGGAGCGCGAATTCAAGTGGAGTGAATCAGCTATGACTAGTTTTCAGCTGGTGAAACAAAAGATGACCGAAGCACCTGTTCTAGCACTTCCAGATTTCGACAAACTGTTCGAAGTAAACTGTGACGCATCTAGCATTGACATTGGTAGTGTTCTAAGTCAATCAGGACGCCCTATTGCCTTCTTCAGTGAAAAACTATGTGGTGCAAAGAAAAATTATTCTACCTATGACCTGGAATTCTATGCTATTATGCAATCCTTAAAGCATTGGCGTCATTATCTCGTGCAGAAGAAATTTATCTTATTCACAGATCAGGAGGTTTTGAAGTACATCAACGGTCAACATAAGTTGAGTAGTCGACATGCTAAGTGGGTAAATTACTTGCAGGAGTTCACCTTTACACTACAACATCAATCAGAGAGACGCCGAACTCGAGGACGAGTTCTCTCCAACTCCGGGAGACTGATGCAGGAGGGGATCCAAAATAATATTCAAATTTATATATTTAAGGGGGTTTTAAATTGGTTATATATTTTTATTTAGTTTGTTCCTAAATCTTAGGAAACCAAGTCTTGATGGGTTTTTTAATTGGTTATATATTTCTTTGTTTAGTTTGTTCCTAAATTTTAGAAAACAAATTTTGTTGGTTAAATTTGTTCCTAAATTTTAGGAGAATAAGTCTGGTTTGTTTAGAGTTTTTTTAGGGATATGAGTGCTATATAAACTCGTGCTTAGATGATGTTTAGGACAAGTTGTTTAGATATTGAATCAATTTGCTTCGCTTAAGCCACGTTACGGCTATATCTCTATCTTTCTTTTCTCGCTCTTATTTTTCTCAATAACGTTTAAGCCCAGTTTTGGCTACTCCTTATCTCATTATTACTTTCTTCTCATAAATTCCTCTAAAACTTCTCGCCCCAGAATAATCTATATTCTGCCCAGCGTCAGCAACTCAGGAATGGTGGCCTCTAGTTTGTTCATCCGATAGTTCATCACAAATTGTGAATAACTTTTGGGCAAACAATTCAGAATTAAGTCAATACTTAGTTCATGTTCCATTGCAAAACCGAGTGTGCTCAGTCGCTCGATGTACCCCAACATCTTTAACACAAACTGCGAGGCAGAAGTGCCTTCCTGCATCTTAGAGGTGAAGAGGAGTCTGGAGACTTCGAACCTTTCGGATCTCGCCTGCTCTTCAAACAACTCATGAAGATGAAAGATGATGGTATAAGCATCCATATGCTCATGCTGCTTTTGCAGCTCAGGTATCATAGAGGCTAGCATGATGCAACTTGGAAGTTCAGAATCGGTCACATGTTTCTGATATGCCACTAACTGGTCTGGAGTTGCATCTGCTGGAGGATGGTTGGGAAGTTGATCTTCAAGGACATAAGCAATCTTCTCTGCCTTGAGGACTATCCTCAGGTTTCGAAGCCAGTCCATGAAGTTAGGCCCAGTCAGTTTGTTGGTGTCCAAGATGGAACGCAAATTCAGAGAAGACATGATCGAGTGATTAACCTAGAAATACAAATTGAGCTTATGTGAGAAGAATGATTAAAGAATGTATCAATATACATAAATAAAATCCTATTTATTTTTCAAATTGAATAACCCTTTTTATCAATTCGGGAGATCGTAGGAACATCTCCAAATAGGTTGATATCCAACCATAGATAAGAACAACCATGGCTGTGGCCATCAAGTCATTCTTAGCCATGAAGGTAGGTAATTATACCGATTACACATCACATATATGTAACTATCACTTTATGCTATCAACTAATTGAATGTTTGCATAAATCATTGGGTTGTTAACTCATTAACAAGTATGCATCATTATACATAGCACCCAACTGCACCTCTCTTTACATCGACCTTGGCTGTGGCACAACAAATCGATGCTCCAAGCTTAAGGCTGACCCATTAATCAAGAAATAGTTTTAATATGGTTGGAGCTCATTCAACCGCTTAGTCAGGCTTGGATGTGTCCAACAACCAAAACTAATGTTTGACCTCTGACTCCAACTATATTATGTAGGATCGAGAGATGCGAGAGAGGGGGGGTGAATGTCGCAAATCGTTCGAATTTAAAAAGAGCGGGTGCGCAGCGAAAATAAAAGAAAAACAGAACAATGCAAACACAGTCGGTTTACTTGGTTCGGAGCCTGGGTCGACTCCTACTCCAAGGCCCACGGTCGTTGACCGTTTTCTGCGGGCAATTCTATAAGTTCGTAAAAGTTTACAAGAAAGATTATAACAAGAACAGTTTAGTAAACTTTAAATACAGCTCTTCGTTACTGACGTCCGGTGTAGATCGAAGTTTCGGAGCAGCGGGACGTCGTCAGCTCGAGTTGGAAGATTTCTGGAGTGTGTCGCGGAAGCAGAAGAGCGCAGAAGTGTCGCAGCAATTGATGCATTGAAGAAGGAGGTCGAGGGCCCTTTATATAGGGCCTGGGGGCGCCCTGGTCGACGGGGGCGCCCCCCACGTGGCTTCCGATCCGGTGATCGCTTCGGTCAAGGCTGATCTCTTCATCTTCGGGATCAGCTTTGACCGGGGTGCCCCGAGCGCGCGGGGCGCCCGGGTTGACCGGTCAAAGCCTCTTCCTTTGGCTTCGCGAGGGCAGCTGATAGTCGGCGTGGCACTGGGGGCGCCCGCGACATGCGGGGCGCCCGGAATGCGCGGGGCGCCCGGAACAACCGGGGCGCCCCGAAATGCTGCTGTCGGAGCTTTTTCTTGGTCTGCTGACTTGGGTTGACTCTGGGGGCGCCCGGAACCTTCGGGGCGCCCTGCCCAGCTATTGCCTCACTCCTTTGAGGCTCTCTGAGCTGCAGATACACAGTCCTTTGGTCCTTCATCCAGGGTTAGTCCAAAATAGCAAATATTATGTTAGTTTATACAGCCTTAGCTGTCTTGGTTCTGACTTTGGTCTCCAAAATGGAGCCCTAGGTCGAACCGACGCCTAATGTTCCCTCAAGGGGAACACGTCCTCACCTACTCCTCTCGGGAGAATTTACCTGGTGCCAACCGGCTCCTCTAGTTGGACTTTTGCCCGGCAGTCCTTCGCCAGGTCTTGAGTTGCCAAGCTGCCCTTCGCTTGGTGCCTAGCAACCCTTCGCTAGGTCTTTTCTTCTGGCAGCCCTTCGCCAGTGCCTAGCATTCCTTCGCTAGGGTTTGTCCATTCTGGCAGTCCTTCGCCAGAGCCTAGCAGTCCTTTGCTAGGGCTTTTCTTCTGTCTGGCAGTCCTTCGCCAGTGCCTAGCATTCCTTCGCTAGGGCTTTTCCTGTACACTCAAGAAACTTGTTAGACAACAACTAACCCTTAACTTTTGAACCCTTTTGTCAATATCAAAACACAGGTTTGACTTGGGTGCAATTTGCACCAACAATCTCCCCCTTTTTGATATATGGCAACCTAGTTCAAAAAGTTAAGGGAAAAAATGCTGAAATTGAAATCCTAAGTTAGATTCCCTCCCCCTGGAAGAAATCTCCCCCTAGATTTTTCAAAAGTAGGTGGTTTGAGTTAAGTACTTAGAAGATTTCATGTTTTGATAATAAGTTGGGAAATCTGCTAAGTTTTTCGAAATGATGTTCTAAGTTTGGAAGACTTAGAAAACTTTAGACAAATTTTCAGTTTTAGAAACATTTCAGACTTTGGAAAATTTTCAGTTTTGGAAAAACTTCAGACTTAGAAAATTTTCAGTTTTGGAAAAAATTTTAGACTTAGAAAATTTTCAGTTTTGGAAAAAATTTTAGACTTAGAAAATTTTCAGTTTTCGAAAAAATTTTAGACTTAGAAAATTTTCAGACTTAAAAAAAATTTCAAAGAATAATTTGAGCAAAACTTAATAACACTTCAGAGTTAGAAATTTTTAAGCAAAAAAAAATTAAGCTTAGAAATAATTCAGAGTTAGAAATTTTTACAGGATAAATTTAAGCTTTGAATTTCTAACTTTGAGGTTAAACTTTTTGAATAAAGGAAAAATTTGAAAAAAAACTTTTTGGGTTCCCTCTTTCCTTTCCAACTCTCCCCCTTTGACATATATCAAAAAAAAATGCAGAACAATATTTGCAATAATTAAATAAAGCATTTGCTGTACTGAAACAAACTAGGACCTAAGTCTGGTTTCATCTTTAGGGACCTGTCTAACCCAATTAGCTACTTACTAACTGTTATAAACAGTAGCTTTTGCTAGGGTTAGTCAAGTTAAGTGAGCTGTTCAAGTTAGATTTGTCTAAACTTGATACTTAACTTGATTGATGTTCATTTAGTGCCCCAATTGCTGCCGATGCACTGACTTAAAGCATCTTGAATTGAGGCAAAGACCTAAGCATCTCAACCCTTTCTAGGTTATCACTCAAAGTACCCTAAGGTGCTTGTGAGATGCTGGCTTCTAGATCTATAGGTGCATGCAATTCTAGGGTTAGAGCCTAGTCTAAGTCCATTTCGAAGAAAACCCTAGTTTTGAAGGGGGTAATTTTGAAATAAAACTAAGTCAAAAAAGAAAAAAAATTTTAAAACCAAAGTAAAACTTTTTAAGATTAAGTTAGAAAAACCCCTTTTTTTTTAAATAAACACCATTTTAATATCAATTTGAAACATTTTAAAACCAAAAAAAAACCAAATGATTCTATTCTACTAAGCATAATCCTAACTGCCTTCCTAGTGAGCTGAACTCAGACTCAGGTAAGGGTTTAGTGAATATGTCAGCTAGGTTGGACTTGGAGTCTACATGCTTAAGGACTATTTCATCCCTAGCTACGTGATCTCTTACAAAGTGATGTTTTACTTCTATGTGTTTGGTTCTAGAATGTTGAATTGGGTTTTTGGTTAAGTTGATTGAGCTAATATTATCAATATTGACTTGGGTCTGATTGTAGTCTAGCTGAAAGTCTTTAAGAGTGTGCATCATCCATAAGAGTTGAGCTACACATTCTCCTAGAGCTACATATTCAGCTTCAGTTGTGGATAACGCAATACAGTGTTGCTTTCTACTACACCAACTTACTAAGCTGTTTCCTAAGAGTTGGCAGCTTCCACTTGTACTTTTTCTATCTAATTTACAACCAGCATAGTCAGAATCAGAGTATCCTGATAACTTAAAGGATGAAGTTCTAGGGTACCAAATCCCTACATTTAGGGTGCCCTTAATATATCTTAAAACTCTTTTTAGGGCTGCTAAGTGAGTTTCCTTAGCACATGTTTGGTACCTAGCACACATTCCTACTGAGAAAAGTATATCAGGTCTGCTGGCTGTAAGGTACAGTAGACTTCCTATCATACTTCTGTATAATTTTAAGTCTACTGGTTTACCATCAGGGTCACTATCTATTTTTACATTTGTGGTCATTGGAGTACTTATATTTTTAGAGTTATCCATTTTAAATTTCTTAATTAGTTCTTTAGCATATTTAGTTTGATGTACATAATTTCCATCCTTGGTTTGTTTGATTTGTAACCCTAAGAAGAAATTGAGTTCCCCAACTAAACTCATTTCAAACTCATTTTCCATTATTGTTACAAATTCTTTTAGAAATTTAGAATTAGTTGATCCAAATATTATATCGTCTACGTAAATTTGGGCAATAAATATATCCTTTTCTAAAATTTTAACAAACAAGGTTGGGTCAATTTGACCTTGTTTGAATTCTTTAGAAATCAAGTAGTTGGATAGTCTTTCATACTAGGCCCTAGGTGCTTGTTTTAGTCCATAAAGGGCTTTGCTAAGTTTATAGACATAATCTGGTTTTTCTATATCCTCAAATCCTGGGGGTTGTCCTACATAGACTTCTTCCTTAATGAGCCCATTCAAGAAGGCTGACTTTACATCCATTTGGTATAATTTGAATCCTTTATGGGATGCAAAGGCTAGTAACATCCTAATAGACTCAAGTCTAGCTACAGGGGCATAGGTTTCATCATAATCCAACCCTTCTACTTGACTGAATCCCTTAGCTACTAAGCGGGCTTTATTTCGGGTTATTTCACCTTGGTCGTTTAACTTATTCCTAAATACCCACTTAGTGTCAATTACGGATTTGCCCTTAGGTTTAGGTACTAACTCCCAGACTTGGTTTCTCTCAAATTGGGCTAGCTCTTCTTGCATGGCTAAGATCCAGTCAGGATCAGGTAGGGCTTCCTCAATAGTCTTAGGTTCAATCTTTGAAATCATGGCTATTTGACTAAGATTTCTATAGGAAGCTCTAGTTCTGACTCCTAAGGTTGGATCACCTACAATTTGGTCAGTTGGGTGACTGAGTCTGGGTTTCTTGGTTTTTCTAGTACTTGGCTCAGCTTCAGGTCCAGCTGGTCCAATAGGTTCAATTCTGGGTTCATTAGTTGGTTCAACTGATTCAGAAGTTGGTTCAATTGTTAAGTCATTAAAGGGTTCAGTTAGGGTTTCAGAGTTATCTTCTTGATCAGTATTTGATGAAGCTAAGTCAGAATTATCAGATTTTGGATTAGTTTCTTCATCAAATATTAAGTTGGTTGTTTCTTCAATTTTCTTAGTTATTTTGTTGTAGACTCTATAAGCTCTACTTGTTGTAGAGTACCCTAAAAAGATACCTGGGTTTGACTTGGATTGGAATTTTCCAAGATAGTCTTTGGTATTAAGAATATGGACTTTGCATCCAAAGACTCTAAGATAGTGTAAGTTTGGAAGCCTATGGTAGTAAAGTTCATAGGGTGTTTTATTTAACCTTTTATTAAGCAGAATCCTATTTTGGATATAGCAAGCTGTGCTAATTGCTTCTGCCCAATAGTGGTTAGGTAGGTCAAATTCATTGAGCATAGCCCTAGCAGCTTCCTGTAGGGTTCTATTCTTCCTTTCTACTATGCCATTTTGTTGGGGGGTTCTGGGACACGAAAATTCGTGTTTATATCCATTTATTTTACAGAATTCTTCGAATCTCTGATTCTCGAATTCTCCCCCGTGGTCAGACCTAAGTCTTTTAATTTTGGTATCATTTTGATTTTCAATCAATTTACAAAAGTTGTTAAATAGGTTCAGGATTTCATCTTTGGTCTTTAGAAACCTGACCCAGGTGAACCTAGAGTAGTCATCAATTATCACTAAGCAGTATCGATTTCCACTTAGTGACTTGGCTCCATGTGAATCAAGTAGGTCAAGGTGTAGGAGCTCAAGTGTGGTTTGGGTTTGATCAGATTGGATCAATTTGTGACTAGACTTGTTTTGTTTGCCTTGATTACAAGATTCACATATTAGGTTTTCATTTTTGATTTTGGGGATACCTTTGATTAAGCCAAGTTGGGTAATTTTTGAAATAGTTCTTGGATTGGTATGACCTAATCTCCTATGCCAGAGTTTTGATTGTTCTAACTGTGTTAACATGCATTTGGGTATAAGGGGAAGATTTATAGTGTATACATTGTTTTTCCTAGTGCCCTTAAGCATGATTTCTGAGTCTTGTGCATTTCTAATCAAGCAATTAGAATTGTTGAAAGTAACTAAATAACCAGAGTCACATAACTGACTTATGCTAAGTAAGTTAAAATTGAAGTTTTCCACCAATAGTACTTTCTTAATAATGAAATTGGATTTAAGTTCAATATTACCTGACCCAATTACCTTGAGTGTAGCATTGTTACCAAATGCCACTGAGCCCAGGTTTTTTGAACTTGAGTTTGGTGAACTTCAATTTGTCCCCAGTCATATGTCTGGAGCACCCGCTATCTAACATCCATTGGTCCAAATCTTTATGTTCCTACACATAAAGAATTTTTGATGATTTGGATCCAATTTGAGTTAGGGATAGCTTAAATTGAGTTTCACTTCCTAGTCTGTCTCACCCCAGTCTAGGGTTTTCAAACACGTTAACCTTAAGGTTTTTGTGAGACAGGTTTGAGAGTAGAAATTAGTTTTGAAAAGGAATTTCAATTTATTTTCGAAAAAGTTCTTTATTTTTGAAAACAGATTTGTAAACAAATAAGTTTAGAAATTTTGAAAAATAGATTAAGTGATTTTCAAAAAAGAGATAGGTTTGAAAACAGATAAGAATCTATAATTATTTGAACTTTGAGTTAGATTCGAATTTGATAAAAGATAATTTGAATTTGAATTTCAGAAATTGGCTTCCAGGTCTTGGCGAGGCACTAGGCCTTCTTTGGCCGTAGCCTTATGGGATCATCCACCCTTTCCTTGACAAAGCCTTTTAATGAAATTTCATTTTCAAATTAAATTAAGTCATTTTCTGGTCTAACTAGCTTGGGACTTGGATCGGTAGCTTCGGCTGGTTTCACCAGTCTAAAGAGACCAAGTAGACTTGATCTTATTAGAGTTGGTTTCCCCAACGTACTATCATCTCACCTCCTCCCAATACTATGTTTTCAAGTTTCAAGTAAATTTACCTTAAATCTAAGTATTCCTTAAATC
>JAGFNQ010002500.1:0-28342 GCA_024364735.1 Boesenbergia rotunda
CAAATGACCACTTCTAAGAATTCTACTTACAAGAAGGTTTGATAATCTCTTATGTCATCTTGTACATATGCATGCATTTTCCCAATACTCTAATAAAATCTGCTATGAATCACAGTAGTAAGTTCTCTTTTTAAACAGGACACTCCCATGGTCAATGAGAATGCAGCAACTCAAACCCAGGAATCAGCATCATTGGCGGATGGGCAACCATCTCAGATGCATGGAACAAAGCGGAACGGCAAGTCATCCAAGGGAATAATAAAATTTCATCAACTGAAGAAGGGTCGGCAAAAGCTGGACAGAATATTTCAAAGAAATTCTCAATCTGGGGTGATTTTGGAAAGAAAGAAGCTCAAGATCCACAATTGACAAATAAACAGAGCGTTCACAAGAAACAATCAAGTGATCCTACATTGCATAGTTTGAAATCTCAGACTTCTACTGGCATTGCATCTTCTGAGATAGTAGCAGTAGCGGGACACACTGGAGATGCAAGAGGATTCAGTTTCAAAATTGAGGTAAAAGTCATTGAAGATAATTTGGTTTATACCATATTAAAGGGATTGTCTTTTTGTCATGATTGTGTTTCTCTATAACCAACGTTGCTAAGATGAGATTTGACTAAACTACTCTGATACCAATCAGGAGACAATTTCTTCATCGTCTACAGCACTCGTTAAGTTGACAAATCGTCTGAACTTTCTGAAAGAACGGCGTGCGCAACTTGCAAATGAGCAAACAAAGCAGAGCACTCGAAGATCTGCCCAAAATAGTACTCAGAGAACAAATGCCAGATGATTATGAATCTAGAAGATAATTTTTTAAGTCCTGGTACTTGTGTACAAGAGAAAGTTGATCCTCAATCTCCTCTGAAAAATGAGGTTTGCAAAATGTTTTGGAAACAATAGCATAAAATTTTGAAACAGTAGTTTCTATTTGTCATTGGACCCCTGGAATTCAGCATGATACTAGTAGTGTACTTCCTAAATAAGTTTGTGGAAAATCTCACCATTTCTTTCATTGAGAGTTTTTGTTGATTTCAAGAATCTACCTAGCCAATTTTGTTTCGCTTCTTGATGATGGCTTCCGTGGTATAAAATCTGGTATATCCAAATGTCAAGGAATAATGTAAATGAACAGAGAAGCAAAAAGTGCTTTCTTAATCCTGGCCTTTAGGAGCTTGCATTTGCACATAAATCTTCCACAATTTAGATAGAGGCTTCACTATTTTATGGTTAGTGATTTTTAGTTTTTAAAATAGAGAATGGGAAAAGTGCATTTCACTCACGAGCAACTTACTGGCCGCTGACATGCCCGTGAACTCTCAGCCAGCACTCGGCAGGCAAGCTTGCAGGCGTTGAAGGGTGATGGGCTCAAGAAGATGGCAAACCATGAAAAAAGAAGGCTGAAAGCATATTTCGTGAATTAGAATTGATGAAAGAGATTTTCGTTAACTTTGACGATCAAATTTTAGTTAAAAATAAATTCCCGTAAATTTGTCTCTGTTCCATCTCCAAAAATATTAAACTAAAAAAATTAATCAAATTAACATTGAATCTAAAAGGATCGATCCAGGCCATCCGGTCCCAAAGTGGCCAATCCAAAACTTTACCATTCCACAATTGCACACCACATTTGATAAAAACAACCAATTAAAAAAATAACCAGATTGAATAATCTTCGAACAACCATCAACTCAGGCCAAGGAGAATTTTTCATCAACCATCATCAAAATAAATCGAAAAAGACAATTCAAAAAACTAACATCCTATGATTGAATCTCTGTATGAAAGAAAAAAATCTTATAAAATTTATCGTCGACAACAGTGCTTGAGAAACAACAGTGCTTCCGAAACAATTAACCAATCATCTTTCAGCTGGGGTCAAAAACAACCAACTAGCAGTGATAATGTTTTGTAACGAATTTTATGAATCATATCAAACTCAAGATTTAATTAACATCATGTTTGCTAGAAAAAAAAATGGATAAAATGTGAACACGAGGATCTAGTAACTGGCTCGATAGCTTCAATCACCACCACCTCTAACGACCACCCAGCCAAAGTCACTCTCCTCGTTTCCATTCGCCACCAACGTTTTCTCGACAAGAACTGCATAAAACCACTGCGTGCACTCGGTTGGCGTCCAGTTAAGCTGTCGCCTCTAGTCCATGTACATTGTGATCAAAGTTAATCAAACAGTTGCCCAGGAAAAATTTATCGGCACAATAAATTTGTTACAAGACAGTTCCTGATGGATTTTAGCTTCAAAATTAGTCAAATAAGAGATCTAAATAACAAATAGAATGCCTTTTATAAAAATAATGAGCTCTCAGGAACAAGGCCAAAGTTTTCCACAGTTACGAAATTCCAGGAAAGAATAATCACTCCTGCGACCCATTAAAAATTTGATCCCAATCTTGCCGAAGCTCTCACTCTTTCCTCTTCGCAGCAAGGGAGAAGACACTCCAAACAGAGATTTTCTGCTCCCTACCTGGAACAGAATGGAGATCCTCAAGCGACGTCAAGAAATGGATCAACGAGAACGGGAATCAGAAGCTTATCCCATTATGGCTTCGATTTCGGTGTGGTTAAAGCAAAAATAGGTCATCATTGAGCCCAAAATCAAAACTTTAAAGCCGGAAGATCCATCTTTTCCATCAAAATCAAAAAAAAAAAAAAAAAAATCAACCCCGAAAAAATAAAATAGACTGGAGAGACACGACAGAACGAGAGGAATACATGTAGAACCCACGAGAAAATGCGGCAATCCACGGTGATCCGGATGCCGCACGTCCAGGGGCACCAATGCTTTGATCTTGCATATCTTCGCCTCCAGCATAGTCCGGACAAGTCGCGATCGACTCCGGACGCTTGTGGTTTAACAGAAGAATGCATAAACCGGAAAATGAAGCAAAACAAACTCGAAAAGCAACATCTTTGGGAGAGAAACACGAAGGGGAGAAGACGAACTTGCTTCGAAAGCATAGAATAATTAACAAGGAGGTGGATCTCGCATATGCAGGGGTGGATAAGGGTATCGCTTGGTATTTATCGGCTGTGCTAGAGGGCTAGGGTTTACCGTCGTATACGCGCCGCTGAACATCGCCGTCAGTTATGTGATTGTGGGCTTGGATCGTGCTTAGATCGTGTTCTTAAATCTATGATATTAATGCGGGCCCAAATTTCATATTTCGCATAGTTAAATTTTAAAAATACATAACACTTTTCCGTTATACATCTCTTCATTGTTCTATCCTTGCTCTCGAAAGTTTATCTCTCATCTTTAAATTTTTATTTTATCTATTAAAAACTTCAACGTTCTTAATTTACATTTTATATACATACATATGTGAGAACATAAATATATTAAAAAAACTTTCAAAAATATATTAATTTTAATTTCCCTATATTCATTCGTTTATTTTTTAAATTTATAAAAACTTGATAATATTTGTCACAAGCTCATTATAAATTTTAAAATAATGATATTCATTAACAATAGGGATCGATTCAGAAATTTTATCAACGGGCAAAAAGCTAAATATCACAAATATATATATATATATATATATATATATATATATATATATATATATATATAGCACATCACCAAAATTTAAATAATATTTTTAAATAATATAATCATTTAATTTGGAGAAGAAAAAATTTTAATTGACGAAGACTACCAATAAAGAATATCTCCGAAGAAAAATAATTCCTTTTGATTCGTGCGGCTACCAATTAATATTTTATTAATTATAATTTATGTGTAAAATTTTTAAAATATAAGGATATTATAGTAATTTCATATCAAAATATTTAACGGTCAACTCCCCCTCCTCGGCCTCTCGTCCCTTAATGGAGTCGTTGTTAACTAACAACACCACTAATGAGTTTTTAGGATTCTATTGGTTTGAAAATATTAAGGGGCGTTTGGTTTGTTTTATTTTCTATTTTCATTTTCTAAAAAATCATATTTTCTCATTTTCTGAAAAATGACTTTCTTTCATTCTCTAGTTTTTCAGAAAATGCTATATCTTTTTCTGGAAAATAAGGTTAGAAAATGTAAACCAAATACGTTTTCTAGAAAATCACATTTTCTACATAAAATAAAAATGGAAAACAAACCTACCAAACGCCCCCTTAAATTTTTATATTTTCTAATAGTTTTTAGGACTCTATTGATTTGCAAAATATCAAAATTTTAAAATTTCAAATATGGTATCAATTAGTCTATTTTGCCAAAAACTAATTGGTGGATAAGAAAATTCTAAATAACTTCAAATAATATACTTAGTAATTTTTTTGGTGGATAAGAAAATTCTAAATAACTTCAAATAATATACTTAGTAATTTTTTTGGTGGATAAGAAAATTCTAAATAACTTCAAATAATATACTTAGTAATTTTTTGAACCGATAAAATAAAATTTTAGAAAAGAGAAATTGTGTAGAGCAATCAAAATAAGAGGAGTATTATAAGTGTTGGACTAGGTAGCAAATGGAGTGACTGGTTCGGCCCCATGAAAATTTTCCATCGGTTATTAGATAAATCGGAAACCGCTTAAGGTAGGTAATTTAGAACCGCGAATGTCTGGAATAGCGACTAGTCGCCCTACCATTGTACCATAGCCCCGGGGGCACATGAGGAGTATTATAAGCGATATGTGTTTTTGGAAAAATTTTAAACTTGGATACCTAAAATTAATAATGCTCAGAGTTGCTACAACTTGTAACCCAAGATTGGGGGATAAATGGTTGCCCTGAGTAATAGTGCAATGGTAAACCCTTCAACAGATTACCAGGGATCTAATCGAGTCCCAATAGCGGCATATTAGAAGGGATTTTTCTCTCCAGTGAGAAACGAACCTAAAAATGACGGCTTTCTAGATGGATCTCTATAAGCGCTTTCTTATTTACTTTAGTGGTCGATGATAAATTTTCGTGAAATCAGATCGATCACATCTAAAATTAATCAATTTGAAAAGTTAGATATCTTACTTAAAAAATAATAATTTCTATATCCTTCTCTCTCAGTGTATATATATATATACATCCTCAACTACTTTTGAAATGATTCATATGAAAATTTCTCGTCGATTATTAGAATAAAATGAGAAACGCTTGCAATGGATGACTCGTGAACCTAGCATTCTTAGATCGCTAAAGTTGGACTCGTTTTTTAATTGTTTATACCTCCTTTTGATGTACCATTGTCCAAGGGCGAAAAAAAAACTTTTAGATTTAATGGCTTGATTGATTAAATCATCTTCCTAAAAAATGATGATTCTAACTTACAGTTACTCATTGTCAGCCACAACTCTTTTCAATGCATATTTTTTAGTTTTTATGGAAATCTTGTTGTAGCACTTTGAATTCACTCATGGCAGCTTATTAGGTAACTTACGGGCATTCATGAATTTAAAACTCTACTTTAAGTACTGGAGTAATTTTAATGAGATATTGTTTGAATCTAAAAAAGGTGAGAGAGTTACGAGATATATGATATAAATGAAGGCTTTTCTAAAGCGCTAGATGACTGTGGACATCATGACTTAATGTATAAAGGGGATCCTTATACTTGGTGTAACAAACGAAAAGTGAATGATATTGTCTTTGCTCGGCTTGATGGATTTGTATGCAATTTTGATTGGAGTAATCTCTTTTTGACAATGGAAGTTGCAAATTTGGATTTCTGGTTAGATCACGGGTCGATTTCTATCAAACCAAAACTCGATCGTTAATTTTAGTAGACTGCAAAAGAGGTTTACCTTCGAACATAAATGGTTGGTTAAAAGTGATTTCACGGTTTTCTTTCAATAAATATTGGAAAATCTCAATGCGAATCCGGCCTCCCAATCAAGCTCCAGTTGTGTGGCATTCTTCAAAAGTGCGTTGGTTCTTGCTTTTATCAATTGGAGCAAGAAATTCTCATATGGTGAAAGGAGCATAACCGCATTATAAGCCAAAGTTAATTGGTTGAAAAATGGGGATCGGAACACTAAATTCTTTCACTCTTCAGCTTCATTTCATCGCCACAACAATTTTATTAGAGGACTTATAAATTTGAGGGGTGAATGGTATATTGATCTCCCAGGTCTGGTAGAAATTGCTACGGATTACTTTGCCTTATTATTTGTGTTCTCTAATACATCTCAACATGGCATTGATTTAGCGCTTGACTTTATTGAATCGGTGGTTGAGGAGAATATAAATAATATACTATATGCACCTTTTATAGCTAAAGACATTTATAGATTGGTGTTCAATATGCATCCATCAAAGGCCTCGGGACCTGATGGATTTACACCCCTATGTTATTAGAAATTAGGGCAATTTACCAAAGGGCGTATCCAAATATTGGTATTTATCAAAATGCGTACCATGGTTTCATTGTTACCAAATAACCCACTTATATTAGTGAACTTTCTCTTATACCCCTTCTACCAAAGTACTGCATGTCATTTTCATTCTCTTTTTCTTTCTCTTTTTCAATAACGAATTTCGAGACATTTAAAAATATTTTTTCAGACTTTTTATTTTAAAATAATATATAATGGAATCGGATAAAAAACGTACGATAAAAATCGAAAAAATATTTCAATTAAAAAAATATCTCAATTAATAATTTAATAATTTTTAAAAATATAAATAAATTATTTTTTATATTTGATTAATATAAATTAATATATTTAATAATATTATTAAATATATTAATATATAAAAAACTTAAAAAAAGTTAGAAGTTTTTTTTCTTAATTTCAAACAGCATGGACTTGAAATATTTTATTTCAGGCCCTGCGAGGGCCTGAAATATTTTATTTCAGGCCCTGCGTGGGCCTGAAATAGAAATAACTCAGGGCCTAAAATTAAATGATTTCAGGCCCTGCGTCGAATTGAAATCATGTGTTATGATAGGGTTTTTTACGTAGGTCTAAAATATAAAGAAACATCTCTTTATATTTTTGAAATCACAATAAAAATCATTGAGAAAGACTACTTTACGAGAGGAATTCTAATTAATATAAAATGACCATTATATTAAAAACGAATTTTATATATATATATATATATATATATATATAAAGAAGTCAAATATTATTTATTATATTAATTCAATATTATATATTATATTAATATATTATATTTTAATAGATTTTGATTGGAGGGCCTGAAGTCAGATGACTTCAGGCCCTCCTTGGGCCTGAAGTTAGATGACTTCAGGCCCTGCGTAAATAATTAATTTAATAAAAATAATTAATTATAAAAAAATTTTTAATGATTATTTTTGGTGTCCAAACTTCTAATGATTAAAAATTATATTGCAATAGGAGTTTTCTAGGTCTATCAGTGGGTTTCGCTCAAAACCCACTGATATTTTTTCAGAAATCCAGATATGAGAGGTTCATCAGTGGGTTTTGCTCAAAACCCACTGATGGACTAAACTACACCTATTCCTTTGGGAAAAATAATAATTTGAGGTTTGGACACCTAAATTACATTCTCCTAACTCTACCCTAACTATTGATAATGTTTTTTCAGAAATCCAGGTATGGGAGGTCCATCAGTGGGTTTTGCCCAAAACCCACTGATGGAAGAACTAAATTACACCTATTACTTTGAGAAAATTAATAATTTAATAATTTTTAAAAATATAAATAAATTATTTTTTATATTTGATTAATATAAATTAATATATTTAATAATATTATTAAATATATTAATATATAAAAAACTTTAAAAAAAGTTGAAGTTTTTTTTCTTAATTTCAAACAGCATGGGCTGAAATATTTTATTTCAGGCCCTGCGAGGGCCTGAAATATTTTATTTCAGGCCCTGCGTGGGCCTGAAATAGAAATAACTCAGGGCCTGAAATTAAATGATTTCAGGCCCTGCGTCGAATTGAAATCATGTGTTATGATAGGGTTTTTTACGTAGGACTAAAATGTAAAGAAACATCTCTTTATATTTTTGAAATCACAATAAAAATCATTGAGAAAGACTACTTTACGAGAGGAATTCTAATTAATATAAAATGACCATTATATTAAAAACGAATTATATATATATATATATATATATATATATATATATATATATATATATATATATATATATATATATATATATATATATATATATAGAAGTCAAATATTATTTATTATATTAATTTAATATTATATATTATATTAATATATTATATTTTAATAGATTTTGATTGGAGGGCCTGAAGTCATTTGACTTCAGGCCCTCCTTAGGCCTGAAGTCAGATGACTTCAGGCCCTCCTTGGGTCTGAAGTCATCTGACTTCAGGCCCTGCGTAAATAATTAATTTAATAAAAATAATTAATTATAAAAAAAATTTTAATAATTATTTTTGGTGTCCAAACTTCTAATGATTAAAAATTATATTGCAATAGGAGTTTTCTAGGTCTATCAGTGGGTTTCGCTCAAAACCCACTGATATTTTTTCAGAAATCCAGATATGAGAGGTCCATCAGTGGGTTTTGCTCAAAACCCACTGATGGACTAAACTACACCTATTCCTTTGGGAAAAATAATAATTTGAGGTTTGGACACCTAAATTACATTCTCCTAACTATACCCTAACTATTGATAATGTTTTTTCAGAAATCCAGATATGGGAGGTCCATCAGTGGGTTTTGCTCAAAACCCACTGATGGACTAAACTACACCTATTCCTTTGGGAAAAATAATAATTTGAGGTTTGGACACCTAAAATACATTCTCCTAACTCTACCATAACTATTGATAATGTTTTTTCAGAAATCCAGATATGGGAGGTCCATCAGTGGGTTTTGCTCAAAACCCACTGATGGACTAAACTACACCTATTCCTTTGGGAAAAATAATAATTTGAGGTTTGGACACCTAAAATACATTCTCCTAACTCTACCCTAACTATTGATAATGTTTTTTCAGAAATCCAGATATGGGAGGTCCATCAGTGGGTTTTGCTCAAAACCCACTGATGGACTAAACTACACCTATTCCTTTGGGAAAAATAATAATTTGAGGTTTGGACACCTAAAATACATTCTCCTAACTCTACCCTAACTATTGATAATGTTTTTTCAGAAATCCAAATATGGGAGGTCCATCAGTGGGTTTTGCTCAAAACCCACTGATGGAAGAACTAAACTACACCTATTACTTTGGGAAAATTAATAATTTAATAATTTTTTAATAATATTATTAAATATATTAATTTATATTAATCTATATTATTTATTAATTTATTAAATATATTATTTAATAATATTATTAAAAATTATTAAATTATTATTTTTCCCAAAGGAATAGGTGTAGTTTAGTCCATCAGTGGGTTTTGAGCAAAACCCACTGATGGACCTCCCATATCTGGATTTCTGAAAAAACATTATCAATAGTTAGGGTAGAGTTAGGAGAATGTATTTTAGGTGTCCAAACCTCAAATTATTATTTTTCCCAAAGCAATAGGTGTAGTTTAGTCCATCAGTGGGTTTTGAGCAAAACCCACTGATGGACCTCTCATATCTGGATTTCTGAAAAAATATCAGTGGGTTTTGAGCGAAACCCACTGATAGACCTAGAAAACTCCTATTGCAATATAATTTTTAATCATTAGAAGTTTAGACACTAAAAATAATCATTAAATTTTTTTTTATAATTAATTATTTTTATTAAATTAATTATTTACGCAGGGCCTGAAGTCATCTAACTTCAGGCCCAAGGAGGGCCTGAAGTCATCTGACTTCAGGCCTAAGGAGGGCCTGAAGTCAAATGACTTCAGGCCCTCCAATCAAAATCTATTAAAATATAATATATTAATATAATATATAATATTAAATTAATATAATAAATAATATTTGACTTCTTTTTATATATATATATATATATATAAAATTCGTTTTTAATATAATGATCATTTTATATTAATTAGAATTCCTCTCGTAAAGTAGTCTTTCTCAATGATTTTTATTGTGATTTCAAAAATATAAAGAGATGTTTCTTTACATTTTAGACCTACGTAAAAAACCCTATCATAACACATGATTTCAATTCGACGCAGGGCCTGAAATCATTTAATTTCAGGCCCTGAGTTATTTCTATTTCAGGCCCACGCAGGGCCTGAAATAAAATTTTCAGGCCCACGCAGGGCCTGAAATAAAATATTTCAGGCCCTCGCAGGGCCTGAAATATTTTATTTCAGGCCCATGCTGTTTGAAATTAAGAAAAAAAACTTCAACTTTTTTTAAAGTTTTTTATATATTAATATAATTAATAATATTATTAAATATATTAATTTATATTAATCAAATATAAAAAATAATTTATTTATATTTTAAAAATTATTAAATTATTAATTTTCTCAAAGTAATAGGTGTAATTTAGTTCTTCCATCAGTGGGTTTTGGGCAAAATCCACTGATGGACCTCCCATATCTGGATTTCTGAAAAAACATTATCAATAGTTAGAGTAGAGTTAGGAGAATGTATTTTAGGTGTCCAAACCTCAAATTATTATTTTTCCCAAAGGAATAGGTGTAGTTTAGTCCATCAGTGGGTTTTGAGCAAAACCCACTGATGGACCTCTCATATCTGGATTTCTGAAAAAATATCAGTGGGTTTTGAGCGAAACCCACTGATAGACCTAGAAAACTCCTATTGCAATATAATTTTTAATCATTAGAAGTTTGGACACCAAAAATAATCATTAAAATTTTTTTATAATTAATTATTTTTATTAAATTAATTATTTACGCAGGGCCTGAAGTCAGATGACTTCAGGCCCAAGGAGGGCCTGAAGTCATCTGACTTCAGGCCCAAGGAGGGCCTGAAGTCATCTGACTTCAGGCCTAAGGAGGGCCTGAAGTCAACAATCAAAATCTATTAAAATATAATATATTAATATAATATATAATATTAAATTAATATAATAAATAATATTTGACTTCTTGATATATAATTCGTTTTTAATATAATGGTCATTTTATATTAATTAGAATTCCTCTTGTAAAGTAGTCTTTCTCAATGATTTTTATTGTGATTTCAAAAATATAAAGAGATGTTTCTTTACATTTTAGACCTACGTAAAAAACCCTATCATAACACACGATTTCAATTCGACGCAGGGCCTGAAATCATTTAATTTCAGGCCCTGAGTTATTTCTATTTCAGGCCCACGCAGGGCCTGAAATAAAATATTTCAGGCCCTGCGAGGGCCTGAAATATTTTATTTCAGACCCATGCTGTTTGAAATTAAGAAAAAAAACTTCAACTTTTTTTAAAGTTTTTTATATATTAATATATTTAATAATATTATTAAATATATTAATTTATATTAATCAAATATAAAAAATAATTTATTTATATTTTTAAAAATTATTAAATTATTAATTGAGATATTTTTTTAATTGAAATATTTTTTTGATTTTTATCGTACGTTTTTTATCCGATTCCATAATATATTATTTTAAAATAAAAAGTCTGAAAAAATATTTTTAAATGTCTCGAAATTCGTTATTGAAAAAGAGAAAGAGAAAGAGAATGAAAATGACATGCAGTACTTTGGCAGAAGGGGTATAAGAGGAAGTTCACTAATATAAGTGCGTTATTTGGTAACAATGAAACCATGGTACGTATTTTGGTAAATACCAATATTTGGGTACGCCCTTTGGTAAATTGCCCAAGGAACTAATAAGTGATGTAGAGAACTCCAGCTCCATCACTAGCTCTAGCATTTGGCACTTGATTTTGTTTCGAATGTCGAACCTCAATCGCATTGCAAACAAACCGTTCCATTTTCCCTACTTGGAATATATAGATGAACGATTGCCCGGAGCTCAAAACGTTACCATTTGGGGCTAAAATATTGAAGAACAGATTAAAAAGGATTCGTGGTGAAGTCGAATGGTGGAACAACTTGGATTGGGATGACCAGAGCATCAAGGATTCTCTCACCCCTTATTTTAGGTAACACATATATTTTCATATAAATATATCATATATTTCGTCTTATATGAAATGAATGAATATTTAGAAATTAATGATTTAGTATTTCATTAAGTAGGTAACATTAAATAGTAATGCATGTCTTTTTTTTTGATATTCTTAATTTTCAAGGGCAATTTAGGGAATCTGTTTTAGAAAATAAATATCTTTTTGATAAATACGAAAACTAACTAAGTGTTGTCTTGGGTATTTTGGTAAATTAAAATTACAAGTTCTTGTTTTTGAGGAGTAATTAATTTCAATTTCATCATGTATATTTGCCAAATAAACATGCATATTCTTGATTGCAATGACTCTGTACAATCAAATGCAGCAATCACAATCAAATGCATAATGCATTATATGCACATGATGCAATGACATGATCACCCCTGAAACCAGTCCAACCACTGAAGCATGTCATATGCGTCAGCCGAGTGGGTGAGGCTGTGAGATTGTCCGCACTCTGTCATCACTGCTCCTGAGTGACCAAGTAGACAGGATGTTAGTGGAGCTCTCGCTCCACCCCATGTACATATGGGGGAGATATCTCTCTTATCTCCTCTAGTCTATGGGAAGAGGACGGATCCCTGCCTGCTACCACGCTCTGAAACCACTACCCGTGAGCAGTCGAGCGGAGCAGTACAGAGTAAATGCACACACCCAACGGTATCCACTAACTCATGAGTGGTCGTGTGTGCATATCATGTACCAGAAGACAATAGACTCAATGACAAGGGAGTCGCTGATTGCCGACATGCAACAATGTAGGGATAGTGCATGACTCTAACACATGTAACCCCTACCAGGTCATCAATACAAAATTCAACCTAGCATGCACAGGTCGAACAGATGTATCATAACCTAATCATCATACATCTAGATACACATGCAAGTATAACTAGAATCAATATATCAAATGCAGACACATAGTGGCATGTTCTATATCTATGTACACATGCTCGCACAACTGCTATACAAAATCAGATAACAATAAAATGAGACTGTATAGAAGAAAATTAGATCATATCCAAGATCAAGCAACAAGTATCAAGCAGGATAACAAATAGTAGCAGATTTAAGATAAATAAAACCTACGACACATAATATAAATAGTCATACACAAAGGTAAAGTGGATCTAAAGAAACAAGCAAGAGGTACCCGCCTCCAAATGGAAGAATATGTATACGAAGAAAACCACCTGCCAATAATCAACAACAATAAATCTAAATTATGTCCCTGTATCAAACGACATATTTAAATAGCTATCACAAAAGGATAGTACTGTTGGTGTCGGAAGCACCAAATCAAACCTGAGTTTTGATAATGGCAAAGGGCTCATAAGTTAAGATTATGTTATGATCTAATGAATCTGTTAAGTATGCAGGAAAAGTCCTAGGTAAGCTAGGCACGAAAACCTGACCGAGGGTTGGGCAATAAGTCTTGGTCGTGGACTGGGCATCGAATACCCGACCGAGGGTTGGGCAATAAGACCTGGTCGTCGACTGGGCACCGAAGTCATAATCCGGAAGATCGAGAAAAAGTCCAACCAAAGGAGTCGGTTGGCACTAGGTAACTTCTCCTGAGAGGAGTAGGCGAGGGCGCATTCCCTGGAAGAGGGAACATTAGGCGTCGATTCGACCTAGGGTTCCATTTTGGAAGCACAAAGTCAAAACCAAGACAACGCAAGCTATTATTTGTACTTAATCTATCTATTACTGTTGTTTTGGAACTAACCCTGGTTGCAGGAACAAAGGAAGGAGTTTTCTGCATCCCAGGCACCTAAGAGGACTCAGGCGCCCGAGAATACAGGCGCCTGTATTGATACAGGCACCCCAGATGGGTCATTCCAGCGTCTGCGAAGCCAAGCCTCCACGTCAACATGGGAGGTGCCCGTGATCAGTCAGGCACCCAGACGTCCCAGGCGCCCTGGATAAAAGGATAGACGTTGGCCGAGTCTGCGGATGAGGACGCACGCAAATAGGCAACGTGGCAAATGCCCTACAGCAACAAGGGCGCCCTGGACGTCTGTATAAAAAGGGGTTCACTCCCTTGCTTCCAAACAACAATTCTTCCAACTCAAGCACTCAAGCGCTCAGTTCTATTTTCTCCGTGCTCGAGTTCCAAGCGCCAACAACGTGTAGGATCGGTGTCGTCGATAGAGGGGGGGTGAATATCGACCGTGAAAATCTTTCGATAAACTTCGTAAATCTTTCGAACGTTCTAAGATCAGAGTTAGTAGCACAGCGGAAAAGTAAAACAAAAAAAGAAAAACAATACAGCAGACACGCGGGATTTATTTACTTGGTTCCTAACCCCTCTGGGTCAGTACGTCCAAGGCCTATGTACTCGGCGTGAGTCCACTATTGGTCTCCTTTCCGAAATTTCTGGAGGCGGAGATAACCCGTCTTACAGTTGATAGTTACAAGCACAAGTACAGAAAATTAAGTACGGAATAAATGCAAACCGAACAAAACAAAGTCTGACGCTCGGCCGATCTGGACCTCCAAAGTGCCGCGTACTTCCTCCTGGAGCCTCCCGGTCGTAGAGCCTCATCTTTAGCACATTGTCGTCGGTCAGAATGATCAGAATAGCACTTAGCAGTTGTGTTTGAAGCAGAGGGGTCAAAGCCCCTTTTATAGCACTCCTGGGGGCGCCTTGGACGTCGGGGGCGCCCTTAAAAACTCGGTCAAACCTTATCGCTGCGCCGACCTCGCCGCGGCAGATAAAATCTCTTACCAGGCAACCCCGAACCTTCCGGGCACCCTCGTGAAGGCTTATCTGTGTTTCGAACTCAAAACAGCAAATACAACTTTCAACTTGGGCGCCCCGGACCTTCCGGGCGCCCTCATAGGAGCCTATTCTGCTTATCACCCGAAACTGCACTTCTCTTCTTTGTCTTGGGAGCCCTGACCATTCTGGGCACCCCCATCATTCCTTTTAACCCATTACTGGGTTTTATGCACTGCTCAGGGCGCCCCCAACAGTGGGGCCGCCTGGATTAGCTATTTTCCAGCTTTTCGCCTGCTTTGTCTCCGGTTCTTGGTACCTGCAAGATACACAAACACAAAGCACATATACATACAATATTAAGCTTAAGGACTTGGTTCGGACTTCAGATTTGCACGAAACCCTAGGTCAAACCGGCGCAAGTTCCCACCCCCGAGAACGCGCCTTTCACCTACTCTTTTCAGGAGACGGTTGCCACCCAGTCCTTCGGGTGGACTTTTGCCCAGCAGCCCTTCGCCAGGTGCCTAGCAGCCCTTCGCTAGGTCTTCACTGCCTAGCAGCCCTTCGCTAGGTGCCTAGCAGTCCTTTGCCAGGTCTTCTATGCCTAGCAGCTCTTCGCTAGGTGCCTAGCAGTCCTTCGCCAGGTCTACTACGCCTAGCAGCCCTTCGCTAGGTGCCTATTAGTCCTTCGCCAAGTCTTCTACGCCTAGCAGCCCTTCGCTAAGTGCCTAGCAGTCCTTCGCCAGGTCTTCGATGCCCAGCAACCCTTCGCCAGGTCTTAGGGTTTTAATGCCTAGCAGCCCTTCGCTAGGTGCCTAGCAGCCCTTCGCCAGGTCTTAGCACCCAGCTTCACTCACCAGGTCTTAGTGCCTAGGATAACTAGGATTTTTCTTCCACTTTGGTTACTCCTCCTTTGCTCACCCTCCCTTGTTCTATGTATCACTGACTTAAGTGTATTGTCAAACATTAAAACACTTAGAGGAGAACATCCTTGATGCAACTTGCACCAACAATCTCCCCCTTTTTGATGTTTGACAATAACTTAAGTTAGATTGGTTTAAAGGGCTAACTTACTATCCTTGGGATAGAAAACAAAAATAATGATATAAGTTTTGAAACTACATTTTTGATCTTTGGGAGAAAAAATTTTCTAACTTAAGCACATCTCTCCCCCTTTGTCATATATCAAAAAAAATTACCAGACATACTTGCACCAACATTGAGAACATTTGGTTCTTTTCGAAAATACTTAGTATAAGTTTTTGAAAACATAGCATAAAACTAAGTACTTAAGTATTTTGAATTCAGAATACTTTAAACAATATTGTTTTTTTTGGAAATATCGTATTTTCGAAAGAAAAAGTACAAATACTTTGAAAAATGATCTTTGAAACATGCAAGTATTTTAACGGATACTATGAATTTTTGAGAGATATGCAAGTACTTTTGGAAAAAATAGATTGAGCCTTTTTGGAAAATCTAAGTACTTTTGAAACACATTAGAAATTTTGAAAAACATAAGTACTTAGAGAAATATGCATTTTGAAGAATTAAGTACCTTGATAAAGATTAGACTTTGAAAACATAATATTTTACTTGACTAGGTTTCTTTTCCAGTCTAACACAATCCTAGGAAACCTTGTTAACTACAAGGACATTTTTTCTAAGTGTCCTGGAAATCCTTCAAACTCAAGTAAATATTATTATTATTTTTTTTAAAATAAAATTTTGATAAAAAAATGATAGTACTTTTGAAAATATGTGCTAGTACATTTTGAAAAATGTGTGAACTTTTGAAGACCCAATATTTTACTTGACTTGGTTTATCTTCCAGTCTGACACCATCCTAGGAAACCTTGTTGACTACAAGGACATTTCCTAAGTGTCCTGGAAATTATCCAACCCAAGTAATCATTATTTCAAAAAATAATTTCATAAGTCACACAAATTTTGACAAATAGAATAATAGTATTTTGAAAGGCTTAGATTTTTAGCAGGATTTTGAAGATATGAAAACATGTTATTAAATAATTCTTTTAATTTGACTTCCCCCTAAACTTGACTCAGTCTTGGGAAGCTTGTTGACCACAAGTACTCTTCCTCTGAGTCTTAAGGTTTGATTCAGATCAAAAGAATAATCTAATAATTTTCAACATAAATAATTTAAACTTTGTCAAAAGTTTGACTCAGACTCCCCCTAAATCTGACACATCCTAGGTGTCCTTGAAGATCATGAAGTGGACCTTTCCTCTGTGTCTTTAGGGTTTATCAAAGTCAAAGAGACAAGTAAATTTTTGAACATATAATTTTTACAACATAAACCTTTTTCGAAAACACAAGTGATAATGATTTAAAGCACAATTTTTGAAAAGTATTTTCAAATGATAGTAATGTTTAAAGTGCAGTTTTCGAAAACTATTTTTTTTTAAAATGAAAAGCACTCCCCCTGTACCCGATACCGTTTGACTCTATCTAAGTGCCTTAAGGAACTTTAGTGTTGTCCTAAGAGGCTTGTGTCTAATTGCGTGAGTCAAATAATTTTTTAAAAAATATAATTTTTGAAAACATGTAATATGTATATTCAATCAGATAAGCATGAATTCCATAAAAACATTATTATGTTGAAGCACTATTTTGAAAATATGTTTTTAGGAAACTATTCTAGCAATTTTAAAGAACAGTTTTGAAAAAATATTTTTCAATTTATTGGTCATTAACATCTCACCCATTCTAGATGTCTCAATACAGCAAGCATGGTTGCCTTATAGGTGTATTGTGAGATGCTTGTATTATTTTTCTTAATTTATTATTAAATCTAAGATTTAATTGAAGCTTGTGTTAGATTCAAATCTGATAATAGTAAAGTGAATTTGGTTTTCAATAATCGACTTCCAAGTCTTGGCGAGGCGCTAGGCCTTCTTTGGCCGTAGCCTTATTGGATCATCAACCCTTTCCTTGACAAAGCCTTTTATTGAAAATCCATTTTCAAGTTACTCCTTGAAAGATTTTGGTCTAACTAGTTTGGGTCTTGGATCGGTAGCTTCGGCTAGTTCCGCCAAGATGGTTTCCCTAACAAACTATCATCTCACCTCCACCCAATACTAGGTTGATCAAGTTTCAATTATTCTTTTTCCTATAGCCGTTCTAAATTATGCATAATATTTAAATATGAATGGCATGTCATATATTTAAAAGAATTAGCAAATGCATGGCATGACAATTATGCATGAGTCAAACAAGTCTAAAGCATTTTAATTACGTTTCTAAAGATGTATCAAATTTCCGATTTGATACATGTCATGTGAACCGGTTAATATGTCAACCCACTTTGACATATTTAAATTTATTAAATTAATTATTGCGGTTTGGGTAAGATTTTAGTTTAGTTCAAGTTTATTTAATATTTGGTTGGATTAAGAATTAATTGAAATTAACTTAATTAGAAATTAATTAAATAATTGAGATTTAATTGAATTAATATTAGTTTGAATTAATTTAGATTGAATTAATTCACGTTTGAGTTAATTTAATTTGAATTAATTTAAGTTCGAATTAATTAGGATTAATTTGAATTAATTTAAGATTTGAATTTGAATAATTAAGATTTAATTAATTTGAATTTTGAATAATTAAGATTTAATTAATTTGAATTTGAATAATTAAGATTTAATTAATTTGAATTTGAATAATTAAGATTTATTAATTTGAATTTATTTGATTTAATTTAATTTAATATAATTTAATTTAATTAATATAATTTAATTTAATTTTAATTTAATTTGAATTTAATTTAAATTTTATTTAATTTAATTTGAATTTAATTTAATTTAATTTAATTTAAATTTATTTTTATTTAATTTAATTTGAATTTAATTTAATTTAATTTAAATTTAAATTGATTTAATTTAATTTAAATTTAATTTAATTTAATTTAAATTTAATTTAATTTGAATTTAATTTAATTTAGTTTAATTTAATTTAATTTAATTTGAATTTAATTTAATTTAATTTATTTTGAATTTAATTTGATTTAAATTGAATTTAATTTAATTTGAATAATTAAGTTTGTAATGATTGATTAATAGTTGAGGGTTTAAGTTTAGAATTTTCATTATTTCAAAAATTTCTAACTCTTCTTTATCTATCTTTTCAAGTTTTTCTAACAATTTGAATTTATTTGAACCTTTGTGAACTTTATTAACTATGGCCTTTATCTTAGATAATTCCATATTCTCTTCATCCTCAAAATTGCATCTTTTAGTATCCTCAAAGTAGGAGGAGTAATTTGGGCCACTAGTTAAAGTTTTGTAATAATTTTTAAAATTATCTATAATTAAATTATTATCTAGGAGAATTTCATCTTTATTATCCTCAAGAATATTAACAAAATCATCTTTATCCTCAGAAATAATATTTTCAGAATTAATTTCTAGATTATCCTTAGGATTTTCAAATTCGATTTCAGAGTTATACAACGGATTTTCAAATTTGACTTCATAATTATCTAAAGGATTTTCAAATTTGACTTCATAATTATCTAAAAGATTTTCAAATTTGACTTCATAATTATCTAAATGTTTTTCAAATTTGACTTCATAATTATGTAAAAGATTTTCAAATTTGAATTTGGGATTAATTTCAGATTTAGATCCAGAATTAATTGTATCATTATCCGTAGAATTATCAGAGTTTATTTCAGATCTAAGTTCAAAATTAATTTTAGTAATTATTGAATTGGTATTAATGATTAAACAAATTATTTCTAATATTTTATCCATATTCACATTTTGTAACTTGTCATTCAGAATATTTACTTGACTATGCAGTAATTCTAACTTATCAGGGAAATTATTTAAATTATTAAAAGGCATTGCAGGAATTTGTAAAATTTTTGGAACATAAATCTTGCGTACCTTCGCCGGACACTTATTTTTGTAGTGTCCGTACTTCTCGCATTTGAAGCATTGTACGTGCTCCTTGTTTTTCCAGACTCCTGGCACTGGTGCCTCCTTTGCCGCCGATGGTGTAGATCGAGTCTTACGAGTAGGGCACTGATTTTTATAATGCCCTCTCTCCCTACACGTGAAACAAATAATATGAAATTTAAAAACAGACATTTTAAAATATACCTGATTCACCCCTGGGATCCCCCTCAACTCCTGGCGTCGTTGCTCCATCGGCGGTTAGTCCGGTGAAGAGCGGCCTGACTCTGATACCAATTGTAGGATCGGTGCCGTCGATAGAGGGGGGTGAATATCGACCGTGAAAATCTTTCGGAAAACTTCATAAATCTTTCGAACGTTCTAAGATCAGAGTTAGTAGCATAGCGGAAAAGTAAAACAAAAAAAGAAAAACAATACAGCAGACACGCGGGATTTATTTACTTGGTTCCCAACCCCCCTGGGTCAGTACGTCCAAGGCCTATGTACTCGGCGTGAGTCCACTATTGGTCTCCTTTTCGGAATTTTCGGAGGCAGAGAAAACCCGTCTTACAGTTGATAGTTACAAGCACAAGTACAGAAAATTAAGTATGGAATAAATGCAAACCGAACAAAACAAAGTCTGACGCTCGGCCGATCTGGACCTCCGAAGTGCCGCGCACTTCCTCCTGGAGCCTCCCGGTCGTAGAGCCTCGTCTTTAGAGCGTTGTCGTCGGTCAGAATGATCAGAATAGCACTTAGCAGTTGTGTTTGAAGCAGAGGGGTCGAAGCCCCTTTTATAGCACTCCTGGGGGCGCCTTGGACGTCGGGGCGCCCCTAAAAACTTGGTCAAACCTTATCCCTACGCCGACCTCGCCGCAGCTGATAAAATCTCTGACCAGGGCACACCGGACCTTCCCAAGCACCCTGGATAAAAGGATAGATGTTGGCCGAGTCTGCGGATGAGGACGCGCGCAAATAGGCAACGTTGCAAACGCCCTACAGCAACAGGGGCGCCCTGGACGTCTGTATAAAAAGGGGTTCACTCCCTTGCTTCCAAACAACAATTCTTCCAACTCAAGCACTCAAGCGCTCAGTTCTGTTTTCTCCGTGCTCGAGTTCCAAGCGCCAACAACGTGTAGGATCGGTGTCGTCGATAGAGGGGGGGTGAATATCGACCGTGAAAAACTTTCGGTAAACTTCGTAAATCTTTCGAACATTCTAAGATCAAAGTTAGTAGCACAGCGGAAAAGTAAAACAAAAAAAGAAAAACAATACAGCAGACACGCGGGATTTATTTACTTGGTTCCCAACCCCCCTGGGTCAGTACGTCCAAGGCCTATGTACTCGGCGTGAGTCCACTATTGGTCTCCTTTCCGGAATTTTCGGAGGCAGAGAAAACCCGTCTTACAGTTGATAGTTACAAGCACAAGTACAGAAAATTAAGTATGGAATAAATGCAAACCGAACAAAACAAAGTCTGACGCTCGGCCGATCTGGACCTCCGAAGTGCCGCGCACTTCCTCCTGGAGCCTCCCGGTCGTAGAGCCTCGTCTTTAGAGCGTTGTCGTCGGTCAGAATGATCAGAATAGCACTTAGCAGTTGTGTTTGAAGCAGAGGGGTCGAAGCCACTTTTATAGCACTCCTGGGGGCGCCTTGGACGTCGGGGCGCCCCTAAAAACTTGGTCAAACCTTATCCCTACGCCGACCTCGCCGCAGCTGATAAAATCTCTGACCAGGGCACACCGGACCTTCCCAAGCACCCTGGATAAAAGGATAGATGTTGGCCGAGTCTGCGGATGAGGACGCGCGCAAATAGGCAACGTTGCAAACGCCCTACAGCAACAGGGGCGCCCTGGACGTCTGTATAAAAAGGGGTTCACTCCCTTGCTTCCAAACAACAATTCTTCCAACTCAAGCACTCAAGCGCTCAGTTCTGTTTTCTCCGTGCTCGAGTTCCAAGCGCCAACAACGTGTAGGATCGGTGTCGTCGATAGAGGGGGGGTGAATATCGACCGTGAAAAACTTTCGGTAAACTTCGTAAATCTTTCGAACATTCTAAGATCAAAGTTAGTAGCACAGCGGAAAAGTAAAACAAAAAAAGAAAAACAATACAGCAGACACGCGGGATTTATTTACTTGGTTCCCAACCCCCCTGGGTCAGTACGTCCAAGGCCTATGTACTCGGCGTGAGTCCACTATTGGTCTCCTTTCCGGAATTTTCGGAGGCAGAGAAAACCCGTCTTACAGTTGATAGTTACAAGCACAAGTACAGAAAATTAAGTATGGAATAAATGCAAACCGAACAAAACAAAGTCTGACGCTCGGCCGATCTGGACCTCCGAAGTGCCGCGCACTTCCTCCTGGAGCCTCCCGGTCGTAGAGCCTCGTCTTTAGAGCGTTGTCGTCGGTCAGAATGATCAGAATAGCACTTAGCAGTTGTGTTTGAAGCAGAGGGGTCGAAGCCCCTTTTATAGCACTCCTGGGGGCGCCTTGGACGTCGGGGCGCCCCTAAAAACTTGGTCAAACCTTATCCCTACGCCGACCTCGCCGCAGCTGATAAAATCTCTGACCAGGGCACACCGGACCTTCCCAAGCACCCTGGATAAAAGGATAGACGTTGGCCGAGTCTGCGGATGAGGACGCGCGCAAATAGGCAACGTTGCAAACGCCCTACAGCAACAGGGGCGCCCTGGACGTCTGTATAAAAAGGGGTTCACTCCCTTGCTTCCAAACAACAATTCTTCCAACTCAAGCACTCAAGCGCTCAGTTCTGTTTTCTCCGTGCTCGAGTTCCAAGCGCCAACAACGTGTAGGATCGGTGTCGTCGATAGAGGGGGGGGGGTGAATATCGACCGTGAAAAACTTTCGGTAAACTTCGTAAATCTTTCGAACATTCTAAGATCAAAGTTAGTAGCACAGCGGAAAAGTAAAACAAAAAAAGAAAAACAATACAGCAGACACGCGGGATTTATTTACTTGGTTCCCAACCCCCCTGGGTCAGTACGTCCAAGGCCTATGTACTCGGCGTGAGTCCACTATTGGTCTCCTTTCTGGAATTTCCGGAGGCAGAGAAAACCCGTCTTACAGTTGATAGTTACAAGCACAAGTACAGAAAATTAAGTACGGAATAAATGCAAACTGAACAAAACAAAGTCTGACGCTCAACCGATCTGGACCTCCGAAGTGCCGCGCACTTCCTCCTGGAGCCTCCCGGTCGTAGAGCCTCGTCTTTAGCGCGTTGTCGTCGGTCAGAATGATCAGAATAGCACTTAGCAGTTGTTTTTGAAGCAGAGGGGTTGAAGCCCCATTTATAGCACTCCTGGGGGCGCCTTGGACGTCACTCGATCAAACCTTATCCCTACGCTGACCTCGCCGCAGCTAATAAAATCTCTGACCAGGGCGCCCTCGTGAAGGCTTATCTGTGTTTCAAACTCGAAACAGCAAATACAGCTTTCAACTTGGGCGCCCCGGACCTTCCGGGCGCCCTCATAGGATCCTATTCTGCTTATCACCCGAAACTGCACTTCTCTTCTTTGTATTGGGCGCCCTGACCATTCTGGGTGCCCCCATCATGCCTTTTAACCCATTACTGGGTTTTATGCACTGCTCAGGGCGCCCCCAATAGTGGGGCTGCCTGGATTAGCTATTTTTCAGCTTTTCGCCTGCTTTGTCTCCGGTTCTTGGTACCTGCAAGATACACAAACACAAAGCACATATACATACAATATTAAGCTTAAGGACTTGGTTCGGACTTCAGATTTGCACGAAACCCTAGGTCAAACCGGCGCAAGTTCCCACCCCCAAGAACACACCTTTCACCTACTCTTTTCAGGAGACGGTTGCCACCCAGTCCTTCGGGTGGACTTTTGCCCAGCGGCCCTTCACCAGGTGCCTAGCAGCCCTTCGCTAGGTCTTCACTGCCTAGTAGCCCTTCGCTAGGTGCCTAGCAGTCCTTTGCCAGGTCTTCTATGCCTAGCAGCCCTTCACTAGGTGCCTAGCAGTCCTTCGCCAGGTCTACTACGCCTAGCAGCCCTTCGCTAGGTGCCTAACAGTCCTTCGCCAGGTCTTCTACGCCTAGCAGCCCTTCGCTAGGTTCCTAGCAGTCCTTCGCCAGGTCTTCGATGCCCAACAACCCTTCGCCAGGTCTTAGGGTTTTAATGCCTAGCAGCCCTTCGCTAGGTACCTAGCAGCCCTTCGTCAGGTCTTAGTGCCCAGCTTCACTCACCAGGTCTTAGTGCCTAGGATAACTAGGACTTTTCTTCCACTTTGGTTACTCCTCCTTTGCTCACCCTCCCTTGTTCTATGTATCACTGACTTAAGTGTATTGTCAAACATTAAAACACTTAGAGGAGGACATCCTTGATGCAACTTGCACCAACACAATGCTCCAGAACGACGACCTGCTGCTCCGATCTTCAATTCCTTTTACGGTCGTTGGTATTTGTTTTTAAGTGCTTAACATTAATTTTGTATTCATGCTCCAACTATTGTAATATTTTCTGAAATATAAAATTGTCCAACGAAAACGGTCAAGGACCGTGGGCCTTAGAGTAGGAGGCGTTCTAGACTCCGAACCAAGTAAAAGAAAGTGTGTTAGCATTGATTTAATTTTCCACTGCGTAATATTCTTTTCATATCGGAAGTTTTTATCGATATTCACCCTCCCCCCTATCGATTCTAAACGATCCCACAAGTACTGGCTAATAAACCCCTAAACCATATCAGGATTAACCTAATCATTCCCTTTCCATTTAATTACTTCTAATTAAATGAAGGATTCCTAATTACCCCGCGTAATTAAGGTTAGGTTCACTTTGGGTTTAATCCCAAATTCCAATCCATCACGACTAGGTTTAATATAGTGTTAAATTTCATACTAAACCCATCATTAGTCCTAATCTAATGTATCCACAAGGTTAGATCAGGTTTCATCCCCTAATCTACAACTCCATCCCAAGCCATCTAGGTAACAAGTCTAATCCATATCTCACAAACTACGATTTGCCTAGCCAAAACAAGACGCAAGTACACCCACAGTCAGGCACAATCCTAACATGGGTCCTCATCTGAATTCACCTGCCCCGACTGAGAATTAAGGTTTGAAATAGCAACAGGGGAGGAAGTGTTGGATTGAGAGAATATGATAGAGGGGGGGGGGTGAATATCGTAAATCGTTCGGATTTAGAGATAGAGAAATTGCACAGCGAAAATTAAAACACAACACACAAACACAGGTAGTTTTACTTGGTTCGGAGCCTAGGTCGACTCCTACTCCAAGGCCCACGGTCGTTGACCGTTTACTTTGGGCAATTCTATATGAGGCGCAAAAATAGTTTACAAAGATTGATTACAATATTAGTATAGTAAACTGAAAGAAAACAGTTCCTCGTTACCGACGTCCGGTGTGGAAATTTTATCTCAGAGCAGAGGGACGTCGTCGGCGCTTGTATCTCGAGTCAGGAGGTTTCCGGAGCAGAGCGCGGGAGCAGAAAAGCGTGAAAGCGTCGAAGAACTTGATTCCTTGAAGCCTTGGGGTCGAGGGCCTATTTATAGCCCTGGGGGCGCCCGGGACGTCGGGGGCGCCCCCCCCATGTGTCAGCCGATCCGCCTCCGTCTCGGTCAGCTCTGATCCCTTAAACTTCGGGATCAGGCTTTGACGGGGGCGCCCTGATCGCTGGGGGCGCCCGGGTTGACCGGGTCAGCTCTCATCCTTTGGCTTCGAGCAGCTGCTGCTTCGCTAGCTGGAGGTGGGGGCGCCCGCGACATGCGGGGCGCCCGGGCGATGGGGGCGCCCGGAACATCCGGGGCGCCCTGCTCAGCTTCTGCCTCACTCCTTTGAGGCTCTCTGAACTGCAGACACTCAGTCCTTCGGTCCTGCATCCAGGGTTAGTCCAAAACAACATAAAGCAGTATTATTATTTTTTATACAGCCTTAGCTATCTTGGTTCTGACTTTAGGTCTCCAAAATGGATCCCTAGGTCGAACCGACGCCTACTGTTCCCTCGACAGGGAACGCGTCCTCACCTACTCCTCTCGGGAGAATGTACCTGATGCCAACCGCTCCTCTGGTTGGGCTTTTGCATAGCGGTCCTTTGCCAGGACTTGGATACCAAGCTGTCCTTTGCCCGGTGCCTAGCATTCCTTCGCCAGGTCTTCAGTCCCAAGCTGTCCTTCGCTTGGTGCCTAGCAGTCCTTCACTAGGGCTTCAGTACCCTGGCATTCCTTCACCAGTGCCTAGCAGTCCTTCGCTAGGTCTTCTTGCCCTGGCATTCCTTCGCCAGTGCCTAGCAGTCCTTCGCTAGGACTTTTCCTGCACACTTGAGTAATATGTTAGATAACAAATAAGACTTAACTTTTGAACCCTTTTGCCATTATCAAAACATAGGTTTGACTTGGGTGCTTTCTACACCAACAATCTCCCCCTTTTTGATTTATGGCAACCCTGGTTCAAAAAGTTAAGTTAATCCGAGCAAGAAAAAATTTGTTCCCTCCCCCTGGAAGGAATCTCCCCCTAGATTTTTCAAAAGGTCGTGGGGTTTTGAAAATAAATTCTAAGTCTAATGATAGATTTAAGAATAACAGAACTTTATATTTTCCAAAATAATTTTGGAAAACTTGTAGAATATTTTAAGTATTTTAAGAAAACTTAAGAGAATTTTGAAGACTTAAGTTTGAGTACTTAGCGAAAATTTTGAAGCCTTAAGTTTAAAGTACTCAACAAAGATTTTTGAAAACTTAAGTTTCAAAGTATTTAGAGAAAAAAAAATTTAGTTTTAAGTACTTAGAGAAAATTCTGAAAACTTAAGTTTTAAGTACTTAGAGAAAATTTTGAAAATTTGGTTTCAGGTACTTTAGAAAATTTTAAAAATTTGGTTTAAGGTATTTAGAAATAATTTTTGAAAATTTGGTTTAAAGTACTTAGAAATAATTAATATTACTTAGAAAAACTTCTATTAAGTACTTTTTGAATAAAGGATAGAGTTTGAATTTTTGGATTTAGAAAAAAAATTTTAAACTCTCTCCTTTCCTATCTCTCCCCCTTTGCCATATATCAAACATAGAAAAATAGCATAAACGAGATAATTGCATAAAAATAAATAATAAATTGCATAACAGTAAATAAGAAATTGCATAATTTGAATAATTTGCTGTACTGAACCAATTCAAGATTTGAACTAAACCAAATCAGTTTCAATTCTCTTTTAGGGTCCTGTCTAACCCAGTTAGCTACTTACTAACTGTTATAAACAGTAGTTTTCGCTCGGGTTAGTCAAGTTGAGTGTTCTGTTCAAGTTAGATTTTCTAAACTTGACACTTAACTTGATTACTGTATAAGTTGTATTTAGTGCCCCAATTACTGCAGATGCACTGCCTTAAAGCATCTTGAATTAAGGCAAAGACCTAAGCATCTCAACCCATTCTAGGTTATCAATCAAAAGTACCCTAAGGTGCTTGTGAGATGCTGGCTTTTAAATCTATAGGTGCATGCAATTCTAGGGTTAGGGCCTAGGCTAAGTCCATTTGCGAAAAAGCCCTAGTTTTGAAAGGGGGTTGTTTTTAAAAATAAAACTAAGAAAAAAAAACTGATTTTGAAATTAAGTAAGACAGTTTTTCAAATTCTTTTAGAAATTGATTTTTAAATCAAGTAAAGCAGTAAGAAAATCAAAAGTAGAGTTAATCTATTCTACTGAGCAAAATCCTAACTGCCTATCAAATAGAAAAGAACAAGTACTCATTTCCATAAGTCAGCTAGTCAACAGAGAAAACCAACACAGTCATACAAGTCAGGCATGAGTCAACCCTACTAAGTAGGGGCAGTCAAATAGTTACTAATACAATGCTAAGCAAATCTAGGACGAGGGACCGGGATGATCAGAGGAGCATGGCTGCCAGGATCGAAATAGTGTCATCATCTCGTGATACTGTGCATCTCTGGCCTCCCTCTCAGCTCTAAGGGCACTCATGTAGTCGGTGTAGTAGCCTAGATTTGTTGCCATTTCTTCATCGTGGTTCGCCTCTACTTCCTCTCGGAGACTCTGGACCTGTGTCTCCAAATGTGTCACTCTCTCGTAGAGTGTCGGTGGAGCGGGCTCGTCTATGTGTGCTCGGGCCTCTGCCGCTATATCTCCAACGTCAACATCTACCTCCTCGTCTGAGTCGATCGGAGCCCCGGCCTGCTGTCGTCTCCAACTCAAAACCCCGGTGGCCGATACCTCTAGACCCGCTAACGAGAAGTTCCTAAATCCTATTTCATCAAAGTCGGTCATAGCGGTTATTTCACCCACGGTAATGTCACGACCGTGGTGATGAAGGAGGGAGGTGATGATGTGGCAGAATGGAGTGCGCACTCGTCCTTGGGTCGTAACACTGGACGCATGCAGAATTGTATGAAATATATGTAGTCCAATGTCAATGTCAAGGTGATGGATCAGGGCATACAGAAGGAAGGTATGAAAGGGTCGCATGGTCACGACATCTCTAGTGGAGAGTGGTAAGATACAGCGGACCAGGACTCTGTACAGGGCGTAGTCCTGTGCCTGAAGGTCAACGGATTGGAATCGTCTATTTGCGGGGAGTCTAGCTTCCCTATAAAAATAGGAGTGGAGAGTGTCCAAAGTAATGTGAGAGTAGGGAGGATCAAATGGAGGATTCCTAGGTGCACAGCAGCAAAATGTGGACTGGGAGGGTCGTAGTC